>PVJC01009887.1:0-44913 GCA_004026665.1 Murina feae
CTCTGATTGGCTGTTGGCCTCCATCTTGGCTGGGTTAATTTGCATACAGCCACTCTGATTGGCTGGTGGTGATGGTCACATTTGCATGTTTTGCTTTTATTATAGAAGATATTTTTAAAAGTAAATCAATTTAATTTAATTTTTTTTCTTTGTTAATCCTCACCGAAGGATATTTTCTATTGATTTTTAGAAAGAGTGGAAGGGAGAGGGAGAGACAGAGAGAAAGAAACATGAAACATCTATGTGAGAAAGACATAACGATCGGGTGCCTCCTGCATCCACCCTGGCCATGGCTGGGGATGGAGCCTGCAACAGAGGTACGCGCCCTTGCCCGGAATCAAACCTGGGACCCTTTAGTCCACAGGGTGCGACACTCTATCCACTGAGCAAAACTGGCCAGGGCCAATTTTAATTTTAACTCTTTGAAAACTACTGTTGCTATTTCCTTGCATTGATGAGGTCTGTGATTCTCATACTCATTTTCAAAATTCATTCTTCCATTTAAAAAGTACTTAGTAACTTCTCTGTCAGACATGTGCGGGACATGAGATACATTGCAGTATAAGATTTATGAAGTCCCTATGCTCATGGAGTTTACCTGCTAGTGAGAGGAGACATAAAAAGAAACACATAAATAGGTGTTTATGGAGTGTGAGTGCTATAAAGAGTGATAGAGTGTTGGGTGTGAGGGGTCAGGGATGGCCTCTCTGAGAATGCAACATGTGATCTGAGAAGGACCCCACATTCAAAGAGAAGGGCCCATGAACAGAAGATAGCAAATGCACCGGTCCCAAGGCTGAATTGTGGAGGACAGTGTAAAGGAGTAAGGAAGAAGTATGGAATAGAACCGAGTTGGAAAGGTAGGCAGGGCCTAGATTATTCAAGGCTTCATGTACTAGGATAAGGAATTTTGTTCCAAATGCAATGGGAAACCATCGGAGGGTTTAAACTGGGAAGTACCATCATTCATTCAACAAATATACATTAACCATTTACTCCAGGCATTGTACCATCAGCATTGGGGCTCTATAATGAATCACAAGATTGCTGCCTGCATGGAGCTTGTGTTCTAGTTGGGAAGACTTACACACATGTAAATAACTATATCATAGAACTTTAAGTAGTTATGGTTATCATGGTTATGAAGAAAAATAAAACAAGACACAGCATAAGCAAGGGCTGAGGAGGTGGTGAGGAAAGGCTTCTCTTTGCTGGTGGCTTTGAGCAGAGATCTGAATGGGATGAGGGAGCAAGCCATGCAGATAGCTGAGGAAGGACAGCCAGTGAAGAAGCTGCAGCTGGGAATGTCCTATTGCACTGGAAAGTCACTGTTGCTGGAATGGGGAGGAGGAAGGAGAGAGTGGCAGGATTAGATTCGTGTTTTCAGAGGATCCCTCTGAGTGATGAGTAGAGAGTCAGCCAGCAGCAAATCGGACACCAGAATGGCAGCATCATTTGCAGTTGGACAGTGGCAACTGCAGCTTGGTAAACTGGCCATGTTCATGTTTCCTTTTATCCTTCTTAATCGTATCATCCTTGTTAGCAGCAGCCGAAACACATCTTCCCACGTAGGATGGTTCTAACCTCCTCAGTTTCTAGATTCTATTTTATTATTTTTATTGACTGTTTCCAGCTTTCCTGTGTTAGTCTTGACACATAACAACCAGTATCTTAGCTAGACTCCCATAAGGTTTTAAATGAGAGTAGGAAAACTTCTCTTTTGGTCTAAAATTTTCCCAGGTTCCTCCCAACACTTTGTTAAATTTTAGTTCCCATTGAGAATAGAGAGCAGCCCAGCCTGCGTGGCTCAGTGGTTGAGCATCACCCTGTGAACCAGGAGGTCACGGATCAATTCTGGTCATTGATATTTTTATCTCTCTCCCTATCCATTCCTCTCTTTAATCAATAAAAATATATATTTTTAAAAAAAGAATGGAGGGCCATGTCTACACTATCTATTTAGTTCCTTTTGATTCATAAGAAGGATGAATTCTTTTAAAGGTAGTACCTTCACTTGCCCAAGGTGAAACGCAACAGGCCCCTTCCTCCCATACCCCACAGTTGTCTAATAACATTCTTACTCTTGAGTAAGAGATCAACCGAAGGACTTGTATACATGCATTTAAGCACAACCAACAGATGCAAGATACTGGGGGGAGGTAGGAGGGGGAAGGGCAAGTGAAGGGGAGTGAGGGGGCGGGAGGGTTAATGTGGGGGGGAAGGAGACATATGTACTACTATTTGTAATACCTTAAACAATTAAGAAAAACCTCTTGAGTAAATGAAGCAAGATCCTTGAGCCTTCTTTTCTGAATGCTCTAACTCGGTGGTTTTCAGTTGGAGGTAGGTAGGGTTGCCAAATAACTCAAAATTTCTTGGGACACACTTATACTAATAAAAAGTCTTTGTTTAGCTAATATTCAAATTCAACTGGGTGTCTTGCATGTTTGTTTTTGAAATCTGCCAGCCCTAACTGGGGGTGACTACTGGAATCACTTTTGGAGTGAGTGATTACAAAAGGCAGATGTGTGGGCCCCACCCAGACTTCCTTGTACAAGTCAGAATTTCTGAGGGCAGTTTTGAGCCTTACTCCTAATTAAGAACCAGTGTTCTAAAGATTTGAGCTAGTCCTCAAATGAGCTCTATTTATCAGTACTTTCTGAGTGCCACGCACTGCTCTAGGTGCTGGGGATCTGATTTTGAACAAAAATACTGTGGCTTGCCCTTTTCCCTCAGTGGGTGCTTCAGTTTAGGGTCAGGGAGATTGGGGGAGGGTGAAGAGACAGACATTAATCAAATCATCACACAAATACAAACCACCCAGGGCTTCCAGTTGTGCAGGATGAGCCAGCACAAACCTGTTCCCTGAAGGACCCATTCCCAGGTGGCTTGCACCCAGGATGAGCTGCCTATAGGGCCATTTGTAACCCAAGGCCCTGCCTACCTGCTCTGTGGCCTCCTAGGAATGTTGAACAAGCTGGAGTTTGGTCAGCCCTGCAGGTTAGCTGGTCAGACAGAGGCTTCCAACGGGAGAAACTGGACTAGTATGCGCCACAGGAAGGGAAGATGTCTAAGGTCAGAATTTTCTCCCTCGGTCTCATCAAAACAGCTCACTGTGTCTGACTTCCATATTTCTGGGTATTTGGTTCCTGTTCATTTTACTCACCCAGGTTCACCATTTCTGAGGGAACTCTGACACCCCATTTTTTTCTCACCCACCACATGAGTCAGACACGGAGTCTACGGTTTCTCTCTCTCCAGTGTTTCTTGAATTGTCCTATCTTTTCTTCCCTTTGGCCACCACAGCTCATTAGGTTGTCAGAATTCCTCCCTCAAGGATTGCAGTATCCTCTGAATGCGTCATAACTCAAAAATGATCTGAACGTGATCAGTGAACTTAGGCAAGCAGTTAGAACAGAATCCAGACTAAAGGGGTGCATTCATTTAGATTCAGATAAATGCCCAAATCAGTGGCTTAACATAAATAAAGTTACTTCTCCCTTACAGTACAGTAGAATACAGGTCAGGCGGTTCTCCTATAAGTGCTAATTCAGGGGAAAAGCCTCCTTCCGTGTCTTTTTATTGAGATATAATCCACATAACATAAATGCGCCCATTTACATTTTAATAGCTATCGTATATTCACATAATTGTGTATCTATCACCATAATAAATTTAGAGCATTTTCATTACTCCCACCACCCCCCCCCAAAAAAAAAATCCATTACCCCTTAGCCATCATTCCCAACTAGTTCTCACTCCCAGAAGAACCAGAGATCACTGTCTAGGATATTCTGAAAATCCTGCTCTAGGGCAAGGGAAAACCAAGTTCCTGAAAACTGTTGTCATGGTGATCCCAGGTAGCCTCACCTAAGGGACAGAGGTATAGGCAAGATCGCCAGTGAGGCTTTCAGTTCATCTGGGTAGACAAGTAGAAGCCCGGCATTCATCCCAGGGGGCTGGGGTACTCTCGGGTTTTGTGCTTCTCGTGAGGAAGTGGAGAGGGCAAAGAACAGAGGTGGGCTCCACCCTTTGAAGCCCAGTGGGCTCGTGCACTGTGGAATGGGCAAAATCTCTCTCTTACAGGGCTTCACCTAGTTACACTTTTTACTAAAAAAGAGCAAAATGATTGTTTCTTATGGGAAATGGAAAGCTCAGAGATCAAGTTGTACCCCAGGATCCCAATCAGCTTTCTTTGTTTTCTTCAAGAAGGCAATGCAAACAACAGTGGACAAGGAATCTGGGGTGATTTCAGATCTATTGATATCCGTGGGCCAAATAAAAGGGTTACACCCACCAGGTTAGCCAATGAAATCTGTGACATTGGAAAACTTCCCTGGGAAGATAAGTCAGATATCAAAAACAATGACTGCTAGAGTCTGGGTCCCTGTGAAACAGAAAAAGCAACCGAGGTGCTGCTGCTGAGAAGTTGCTGGGCCACTTTTTAAATAGCCAGATTAAGATAGACAGGCAGGTAAAACCCTGATTAATTGGGCCTTCACGGTAATTAGCCTTTTAGGTCAGGTGGCCTGTCTTTCCAGCATAGCCCTGGAAACAGATATTTTGTGCTAATGAGCTATGTGTTTCTCAAGCAATAATGAAACTTTGTTTTATTTCTTCTCTCTGTCCATCTGTCTGTCCATGTTTGTGCGCCTCTTCCGCTCTCCTTCACTCTGTGGGACGACAGAACCATCTGCTGCAGAATCCCAGGGGAAAGGCAGCATCTCCGAGGATGAGCTGATCACTGCCATTAAAGAAGCGAAAGGGTTATCCTATGAAACATCCGAGAGCCCGCAGCCGGCGGGCCACGTGGCTGACAGGCCCGAGGTCAAGGCCAGGTCCGGGCGGCCCACCATCCCCAGCCCCTTGGACCACGAGGCCAGCAGCGCAGAGTCAGGGGACTCAGAGATCGAGCTGGTGTCCGAGGACCCGCTGGCCGCTGAGGATGCGCTGACCTCCGGTTACGTGACCTTCGGCCACGTGGGCGGCCCGCCACCTTCGCCAGCCTCGCCGTCCATCCAGTACAGCATCCTGAGGGAGGAGCGCGAGGCCGAGCTGGACAGTGAGCTCATCATCGAGTCGGGCGATGCGTCCTCGGCCTCGGACGAGAGCCCCAAGCGGGAGCAGGACTCGCCCCCGATGAAGCCCGGCGCCCTGGATGCCATCCGGGAGGAGCCGGGCGCCCGAGCCGAGCAGCGCGCGCCTAGCCCGCCGGGCCTGGCCGAGCAGGGCCCCTTCCTTAAGTTCCCCTCGGCTGTCCCCCGAACTGGCCAGGAGATGCCCTCCAAAGACGGAGCCCCAGCGCCCCAGGAGCCTGTGGTGCCGCAGAAACCTGCAGAAGCAGCGAGTTCCAAAGAAACTTCCGCGGCCGCAGAGAGCCCGGGGCCCCGAGGTCCTGGCGTCGCGCCCCCTCTGCTGTTTTTCAATAAGCAAAAAGGTAAAGTGGCAGCTTTTCTGATTGAAGCGGCCTGGGTGTTCGGGGGTATTCAGCACAGGGCGGTTCAGGCTCAACCCTGTAGTCATGTCCTAGTTGGTCAAACAGGTGAGCAGAGCCTGAGCACAAGGCCAGGAGGATGCGGAGGAGAGGAGAGAATTCAGAGTCACAGCTGGGACTCAGTGGCAGAACCCTCACTCACTCAGAGCAGTGCCCTCCGCTGGGTAAACCCCAGCCTCCTCAGCAATGAGCATCCTCCAAGATCTCCGGAATGGAGCCAATGCACCCCTCCTTTCTTCCCAGGGCTGGGTCTCCTCTCTCAGGAAGGGATGGCTTTGTGGTATACTCCAGGCTCCTTTCCAATTTCCCACTTCACCTACGATGGGGAGGGGCCACAGCCCCCCTAGGTACTGGAACCTCCCATTAGCACACCCATTTAGCCCGCCAAGCTAGTTTCTCACATGAGCCAAGTGGATCTCTGCCGCCCTCCTTTCTCTTACTAGGGAACAAGGGCCTTGATCAGGTTTTTTCCCATCTCGTCAGAGAAGACAGAGACCAGAGTTGGATCCAGAGTCTCTCTTGTCCCTAAGCAAGACCTAAAGTCACTAAATAATTTTTAAAGTCACTTATAACTTAGAATCTTTTAACTTGGCCATGGTAGTTTACCCTGAGAAATCTGGAAGTTTTCAAATGCAAGAAAAGCGGAAGCCATTATTTTATGTTCCGGACATTGTATGTGTTGAGGGCATTCTCCTTCCAAAATCATCCACCACATCTGATTACACTATAGAATTCAGGAGAGGAATCAGAGTCAGGTCGATAAATTAGGCCCTAGACAGTCTAGTTAACGGGCCGTCGAGTGAAGGTAGAGTACCTCTTCCCAGCCCCTGGGTGGAGAACACGCAGGTAGCACCTTAAAACAAACCCTAACGCACAGCGTTTTTCATGACCCCCCTCTCCTACTCATCTCCTCGGCTTCGGCTTTTTATTTCTTTAGAAGTGTTTTGCCCTTTGGGGATAAATGATTTCGAAGGTACACTCTTCTTCCTGTGTACACGCTGACTTCAGTGATGTTAGTAGCAATTAAAGTGCTTCCTATAAGAATAGAGTGCAAAATCTTTCTCATTATAGGTTGGAAGCTAGCTTCTAAATTCTTTAAAATTAGCACATTGGAATGGAGAAACCTAGAGGAACATTTAAAGCAAACTGAGAGGAATGCAGCAAAACAGTCACGCAGTCGCATGGTGGCTGATGGCTTAGTCCTGTGGCATCGTGTGGGGGCCAATAGCAGTGACCCCTGATTTCCCAAGTAACCCTTCCCTGTGAGTTTAAAATATATTTAGTGTAGATAGGGAGGATACCTGATAACAAAGTTAACAGAGGGAATGTGCATTTGTTAGGTGACTATTAAAACTAATTTGGCTTGTTTTGCCACCACTCTGTGATGGGAGCCTCACGAAACAGCATTAGCACGAACAACCCCTGCTATCCTGACACGGTCCAGCTTGAGTTCATGTCACTGGACTGTAGCAGGCTCATGTTTTCCTAACTAGTGTCCCTGAAAGAGACACCATGGGACAGTGCTGTTCAAATGCATTTATCCCTAAAAGTAAATAAATCTGAAGGCCTGTTTCCCTCCCTAGTAAATCTGAGAGGCAAGTATGGCAGCTGAGTGTCCAGACATCCGACGAAGAGCCGAGGCAATGGAAAACCTCACATGTGAATGTAAGGCGCAAGGCCATCCTTTATGGCCAATTCTGGTGTCATTCTAATCCTGTGCAAGTTGCCCCATATGGCTTGAACCTCTGTTGCCAAGTTCATACGTTAGCGAGGAGAGAGCGGCAGCCTTTTCAAAGGACTAAGGCATGCAGGGCAATAGCCTCTGCTCTCTCCCCACCGAGCCTTCCTTTGAAATCCAGTCTCCCACTGAAATGCACTGCTCAGTGCAGTGCCTGTGAAGAGAGTCTACAAGGCCCTCCCGGGGCAGCCAAGCACTGGAGGTCCTGGGTGGATGATGACTCGGCGCCACCAGCAGGTTATTTGAGCTCTGAGGTTCCATCTCAGCAGGTGAGGGGATCCGTGCAGCCCAACCTCCCCCAGGTTGATTTTAATCACTGTCAGTGTACGGTGGGGTTATGCTCATGTCAAGCAGGAAGAACTCCTTTCAGCAGCGAGGTCAAGTTAGCTTCTGGGTCTCCTGTTCTTGCTCAATGAAGCCACTGGCAGTATAGGTACATTCAGGTTCAGGTATTCACAAGGATGCTCATTCCTGTGGCTGGGAGTCATGCTGCTGATGCGGGCCTAAGTTTTAGAAGGGTCCATACATCATTAGAATAAGGTTTAGCAAATACCTGATAGTATCGCCGCATGTATTGTCAAGGAGCATTAGGCTTTACTGGTGCACGTATCCTCACAAGGTTTATCTTGGAGATTTCTTGCCTTTCAGAGACCTCTGTGGAGACAAAATGCAAATTGTCGTGCTCCAGTTTCCTGGTTCTGTGCACTCCCGAGCTCCTGTTGCCCTGTGATTCTGTTCCCCCAGACCTTGCAGGTGGCCCTTACGAGCTTCAGAATCTGACAATAAGATAAGTTTTCGTTGCTGCAAGGTTAGCTCTAGCTATGGGCAACATGTAAGTGAAAAGCCAGCAAAACTTCCTCAGGAAATCACTGATACTCCATGCAGTACCATCAGGATGGGTGTGTGGTACTGACCAAACCATGTGAGTGTGAATCTCTTTTAGTAGAGCATGCCTCAGGGTTCATCTTCTAGGGAGTATTTTTGGGGAAATAGTGGTCTCTTCTCATTCCCATTTCCTGTATTCTGACTACCTTGCAACTCAAAACAGTGGTGCTGGACCAGTCATGTGGTTATCATGTGGGAGGGAGCCTGTTAGACATCTCAGACTCCACCCAGACCTACTGGGTTGGAATCTACATTTTAATGAAGATCCCCAGGCGATTTGTACTTGCAGTTAAAGCTGGAGAAGCAGCGTTTCAGGCTAGGGCTGGGTCAGCTTCCACATTCCTACCTGAAACCATTCTGGTAAAAGTCACCCATGACAACCTTCTTGCTCCCCAAATGGCCTCTTTGAGTCTCATCTTCCTTGTCCGCTCGAATAATGTAATGTCATACTGCTGACCGGTTCTTAAAATATTAGTGAGAAAGTAGTATGTTCATAATAACAAATTTAAATTGGACAAAATGTGCGAAATAAAAAGTTAAAGTTCCCCTATCGCACCCTCCTCTTGCTGCTAATTCTCAGAGATAGCCCCAGACTTTTGTTTTGCTTTTGTTGTTGTTTTGTTTCTTTCAGACATTTTTTTTGAAGTATTCAGGCATACACAATTTATTGCACAGGTGATAGCATATTGAACATACTGTTTTGTAACTTATGTCATTTGACGGTAAAATCAGAGACAGGACCCACTCATACGGACATTGTTCTTTCCTTAGGACCTTTTCGCCCTTATCTCTCTGAAGTTTCTCTGTTCTGGGTTTCTCCTTACTCTCTGAGCTCCTTTCCAATCTCTTGCTAACTTCCTTCCAGTCCCTCATGTCTGTTCTCAGCCACTGCCGTCTGTGTAGCACCTCCCAGCTCGCTGGTTTTGGAGAAGTCTCTTCTGAGCCCCACACCCTTTTTCCCAGTGCTGATTGGACATCCCATAGATGCCCCAAATCCAATACATTGATGTTCTTTGTCAAAATCTTCTCCTTTCCTTCTGTTCCCTTTCCTCCCTGTCCCGAAAAGATACCACTCGGGCCTCATTTTGGTGTGAACATTCAGATTCCATCTGGATCTGAGTAAAGACTTATCAGCCTGTAACAGAGTTAAAAGTACAACCTGATTGTAAACACTTCAGTGGAAGCCTTGCTCTTTAGTGTTTGATTATAAAATTGTCATCCAAATGATCCAGAATGTTCTTAACATTTGGAAAATTATCATCAAAATAAAGGTACAGAATGTAAAATTTCTCTCTGTAGAACTCTCAGGAATGCACCCAGGGGCCCCAGCTGGAAAAATATTGGGTTGAGCCACTGGTTCTTAAAGTGTGCTCCGGGGACCAGGCTCCTCAGAATCCCCAGGAGTGCTCATTAGAAACGCAGGTTCCTGCTCAGCCTGGCCCCAGAACGACAGAATCAGAATGGGCCCAAGCATAAACCTGCACTTTTAATACGCACGCTGAAGAGCACTTTGCTTGTAAGCAGACGAGCTAAGCAGCCCCGACCTGTAGTAAAAAACACATTGGTGAGCCTGCCCTAAACGTATGGTAGTTTTTAATTAGAGAGACTGAGAGGGCACTCAGCCCTTTCCATCCCTTCCTGGGCCCTGGGAGGCAGGCCTCTGCCCCTCCCCTCTGTGGACACGAGCTGCAGCAGCCTGAGCTTGCAGGGCTCAGCCCCTTGTTGGGAGAGGGGGCGGGGAGAGAGCTTATCTCCCCCGTAAGGGAGTCATTTGCAGGAAGACTACCAGATGGAGGTCTTCTCAAGTAGACGTAGCATTTATGATGCTTATTATTACTCTTTGTCACTACGCCAGATATTGCTTCTATCCTAAAATATTTGGGAGAGAAGCAAATTAAATGTGAGCCATTTACTTTTTTTCTTGTAATTCTAAAAGCATCATTACACTCTAGTCCTGTGTATATTTGCTTCCCTGAGATTGAATTCATAAATCAGGCTGTAAAGATTCTTGGAAAGTTTCATTCTTTCATGGCGCAGATTCAGAATCAGCCTGAGGACTGTGTTATAGCTGCTTCTCCCCACCCCCAACCCCATACTAGCTTTCAGCAAGATGGGCCAGTGACGGCCAGATAAAGTCTGGCTTCTGTGAGGATGTAAATGGAGGTGGTGAATCTTCCATCTTAGACTGTTCAAACAAGCTGTTTTTGTGACACTTTGCCCAGGGACAGAAGGTACTCTTCTGGTCTAGGCATCCCAGAATGGGGCTGCCAGTAGCCAGCTCACCCTCCTGCTTCTTTCCTTCTGACTTAGTCATAAAATCTGTTTTTTAAGTGGTGACTTCAGGACACTAAGGAGGTTTCCTTCTCAGCCTTGGATAAAGTTACTCCAAATCTCGATGGCCCCAGAATTTAACATTTCTAGGGACAGATATTCTTGACATTCACTTCCAGGATGTGTATATAGATCCCAAATGGTTATTGTATCTCTAATATTTTGCTGCAAATTCTTTGGAACACCACGCACCCTACCTTCCTGATAAATTTTGCTCAGGCACAGAGTAGACATAAATTAGCTCCTAGAATGGATTCAAATACACTTGAATTTGCCTGTAAAGATAGTTCACAGGTGGCAAACATTTTGATGCTCCGAGGAATAATAGCCCTATTTAGATAGTGATACCGATTTTCCATCCATCCTCTTTATCTCTCAAGTAAATCATCTTCCCTTACTTATGCAATCATGGGACTTAGAGGATAAAATTCACATTCTTCTCAGAGCCAAGACTGGCTGCAGGGGATTTTTCCACCCCTTTCAATGCTATCTATCCTCACTGTCCTCTGAAGTCTATTTGGGTACTCACAGATATGGTCTCTAAACTTCTGGATTCTGTCTTTGCGGCCCCACAAAACACTTCTGTAATACAGAATGACACACGTTTTATCCAATGTCAGGCCAATACTATCAAAGCAAGACCTTACCAATTCATCCTTCTTTTGATTCAACCGATATGGCATACTCTCTACCTGACACTAGCGATATAGCATAGCGGTCACCAAGATAGACCCCTCACTGGGCTTGCATTGCAGTAGGGGGGTTGGGGTTGACTAAAAAGGAAATAAACAGAGTGATCTGTGAGAGAGTACCTAGTGGTGGTGACATTTAGAGAGGAAGGTCAGAGAAGGAGGAAACTACGGAATCAACTATGGCAAGAGATGATTTTAAAGATTTTGAGCAACAGGAAATGCAAAGTCCAGAGGAAGAAAAGTTCTTGGGTCATTCTAGAAACTATAAAAAATGTTGGTGTAGCTAGAGTGCGGTAGGCAAACGGGAGAGTGGGAAGAAATGGATTTGGAAGGTTGGCAGTGCCTTTTCATGCCCAGACCACGGTGCAGAGTTTAGTCTTTATGTCAAACATTGCAAGAAGCCACTGAAAGATTTTTAAATGTAGGAAGTCATATGACCTGCTCTGCATTTCTAAAGGTCCCATTGGCTGCTAGTGGGAGAAAGGATGGGAGATGGACCAGCATAGAAGTAGGAATACCCATGAGGAAGCTATTGTTGTAATGCTGGCATGAGATGACAGTGACTGGGAGAGGGTGGTAGTAATGGGGATGGAGAGAACTGGATGGATTGAGATATACTTTGCAGATTGACTCAGTAGGACTTGCTGATGCATTAGGTTGGTTGTAGGGAGGACTTTATTCCCAATACCTCTCAAATTATGTTTTAATTTTCAGCACCATATGATTACAAATATATGCAAAAATATTTACAATGGGAAAAAATATCCCAAACTTTGATGCCATTTCATTAGTCATTGAACACATTTTTGGGGGTCTGCTGTTGGAAAATCATCC
Organism: Murina feae; assembly: GCA_004026665.1. Taxonomy (NCBI): domain Eukaryota; kingdom Metazoa; phylum Chordata; class Mammalia; order Chiroptera; family Vespertilionidae; genus Murina; species Murina feae. The sequence continues at coordinate 11,975 of PVJC01009887.1, forward strand.
ATTTGGGTTATGATGGCACTGAAATATTCTCACAGTTTGAGCTCTACATCTAATATATTTCCATGGCCAAACATCTGAGGGTATAATGGTTTAGGTCATCAGTCACCAACCGGTATTCCGTGGACCACTGGTGGTCCGTGAGGTCCGAAAGGTGGGTGACCCCAGGATTAGGTGACAGTGATGTTTGGATGGCTGAGACTGGAGCTGGAATGAAGGTTAAATAAGACACATAATGAGGTAGGCAGGATTGTGGATAAGCCAGTTGGTTGTTTAAACGGAGTTAGATACAATTTTAGCTAGATCCAGTAACTCACAAAACCTTCTAATTGTCCAAAATACAGTCCCAAATATGAATCAAAATTATACTAACAGATGAAGAAAAGATAGCAACCTGCCAGAGAGCAGAGGCTAAAGTCAGAGAAAAGGTAGTTGGAAGGCAGACACTCAAATCAGGATCTGAAACGGGAGCAAACATGCTACTGGGTCTAGTTACTTCAGCTCACAGTTGACTGGTCTTGATCTGTGATCACTCAGTGCTTCTTCAGTCAACACCATCTCTGTAATGGTCCTCCTGGGTTTTAAGTGACCTCGGCCTGAGAAGGTGGTCCTCTCCTGCCAGAATTTTTCTCTCTCCTTGTGGAAATCGGGGATCGGGATAAGGAGAGTGTATTAGGGGCTCAGTGGAACTAGTTGTCTTTTTCTAGGCACTGCTTCTCAAAGTGTTTTTGGTGGAGTATTTACAACAGCAGCCATTTGTTGCTAGGGAAGGGCACTGGAATCTGCTTTGTTAAATAGCTCCAAAGTGAACTCTCAGTACATCCGAGTTTGAAAATTATTATTCTAGGGACTGTGTTGATGCAGATCGGTCAAACCCCGCAGAGTAATCTTTGACTGGCTTTTCCGGTAGTCCCCAACTTTTTCCAGGTCCTGTGCCAGAATCCTGGAAGTTGGATTTCTGTTTGGGCTTTGGTGTTAGTTGTGGGGTTATGTGTGGGGTTTAGAATGAAATTTATACTGTTAACTCTGGACTTCCTCCTCCTCATGAGAGAAGTGGAGGGGGATTATGTGACTCACCAGCTCATTCTGGAGGATGCTCCTACCGTCTCCCAACCTCACAAAGCTCCAGAACAAAGACCCCAAAAGTACATGGTGAGAATACAAATAGCTAGCTCCTCGTGCTCCCATGAGGCCTCCTGGTCAGAAGGGTGCTCCAGATGGCATCTGCTCATAGCTTGGAATATTCTGGGAGAGGGAGGAGGCCTGAGGGTGAGGTTGAGCTTTCCGTCACAAATGGAGAAGAGCAATCTTGATCTTCTCACACAAGATCGAAGTTTTCACCACCATTAATAAATTATTCGGTGCAAAGCTGTGTGTTCTGATAAATATAGCATTCTAGCTTAACTCATCCCTTCTGGCAAGTACGTTGTTTCCTTACAACTCTTGGCTGAACTGAAATCTTGGGGGATTTATTCACACACAAAGTGCTTATAAAAACATATAAGAATATATGTTTTAAAACTAATTATTGTACTTCCAAACTCATTGTTTACTTCTTTATAATATCTCTAGGAGATTTGTTTTATTCTGCACCTAAAATGGGAGAGAAAATAAGTAAAGCAGAATAGTGTCTGTTCTTATTACCTCTACTCACTGTTAATGTCTATTGCCATCCAGTGGTTGAGATGAAAATATCCAATCTTCTGCTTTTTAGCCTCATCTCAAACCACTGCAATTTAAAATTTACAGATCTCCTGGACTATGATGTAAGAAAATATGTCTTTAAATGATTTTACAGTGTCCCCAGGGCTGGATCATTTATGTGCTAGTCAGTCATTTAAATGGCCATTCACATTTTCCTTGGAACAAGCACAAGGTCAGAGGTTCAAAAAAAAATTTCTAAATGAGTAACTTAGTTTTCACCAGACTTAATTTTAAGGTAAACCATTAATTTTAAGCCTGTACTAAAATATAAGATATAATGCTATGCAGACTATATGAACTGTAGTTTTGTACTAACTCCATTTTTGTATCAGCACCCTCATTTTAAATCAAAGTCAAGGGTTGAGGTGGTAGTTGTTGTCGGTGATACTGGCCTAGGGGAGGGGGAGAGTAGGGGGTGTGAGGGTGGGGGGGAGGGGGGGAGGTTGGGAGGGGAAAGATAGAAGAACCAGTATTAGAAATAACATTTGAATCTCATTCAATGTTCTTTTCCAACTAAATTGATTTCCAGGTAGTTGATTTGTTTATAAGCAAATCTAAATCCTTTTCTATGCTGTTTAGAATTTGGAGCTTTAAGATTTAATATCCTAAATATGCAAATAATTTCGTAATTATACACAATATGCACATCTAGTTCAAGTGTTAACATGGACGGTCAGATGTCAATTCAATTAATTCCCTTAAAAGAATTCAATTAAAAAAATTTAGCTTAGCTAACTTATGATTGAATCAATTTTGCATAGATTTATAGTTTTCTCAAATGTTGGAAGTAAATAAAATCACAGATAACTTGATTCTAGCTAATTTCAATATAAGTAAAATGGCCTCATTGTCAATTTGTCCCTTTTATTACTTTTTCCTTCCCTTTGATGGGGCCCATATTTTTAGGCCATTTTTTTATTCTTCTGAAAACAGAATCTTGATAATTTAGGGTTTATTTTATATATTCCATGAAGATGTGTTCTAATTCCAAAGCCCCAAATCTTGGCTTTGACTTGATGTCTGAAGCCTCTCATGGTTTCCATTCTGGTTTCCATGGAGACCATATGTTTCCCATTAGTGAGTCCCGTAGTGAGGCCTTGTTCGTGGAGAACCCTCTCGGCCAAACCCCAGAGGCTGAGGGCAACATCCTTTGTGAAGGAGACACCTTTGATTTCAGCCTTTCTGTTCATCTGTCAAATCTGTACTGATTTGCCTCTAGGATGAGACATAAGATCACTCAATTTCTCCCTCTCACTGTACGTAATATTTGCCCTTGTAATTTACATATGTGATGCCCATTTGGTAACAGGTAAAGATGGGTAACTCACCACAAAATTGATACTTCCTCTTCCATGATATGGAGTCATTGATGGGAAGTGGCTGCGCAGTTCAGGACTGCATTTCCCAGCCCTCCTTGTATTGAGGTGAAGTTGTGAACCTAATTCCTACCAATGGAATGTGAGTGGAAGTGATATGGGTCACATCTGGGGCAAGATGGTGACAATGGAATTATGCCTTTTCCTCCTTCAAGGCTCTAGGCCTAGAGGATGACAAAGGAGAAGGAACCTCAGTCCCTGAATGATTACCTAGAAGAAATCTGCCTGCTAACGAGTACTCACATTGATCTATTAAGTTAGTCCACAATAAATTCCTCCCATGTTAAGCCACTGAAAATTTGGGGTTATTTATTACTGTCGCCAGTTTCATCCTGACTAATATAACCCATGATGTAACATGTGGTTGAGAAAGAAGACCTATCATTAGAAATTATGTTTATAGTTGCATAATTTTATGTCTTGCTTCTCCTTCTCTATACCTTTCTCCTTTTACTCTCCTTTGCTGATGTTAATGAGCCCTACTTCTAGAGCTACTGGTAAGGTAATTCTGAGCAAATTAGAAAAAGACAATTCTGACCTCAAGATTTTTATTGCTACTTCCCAAAATATTGTCATAAAAACTGAACAGATCTTTAGTAACCACAAGGTGAATAATTGGTGGCCTTTAGAGTTGTACAAAGTAATAAGTACCCCTGGCGATGACTATCAGGTCACCCATAGTAAAGAAGTTTCTGTGAGATAGACCGCGGAGCGGGTTGGAGAAGTCCATCTGTGTAGGGTGAGCCCCAGGCAGAATTGGGAAATAGGCACAGTATCTTGAGATCCTCTGCCTCCCACCACTCATATATCCGGAGCCTCAGTGCTGTCCCCCAGCTATTCAAGGCTCCCTAGTGTTCCTGAGCTTTTCCCTGCTTCCCTCTCCAAACACACATTCCTTTATTCTGTATCCTTGGCATCCTCATGCTCTCCATTTCTTAGAATGAACTATACACATTTGTTTGATATACCAATTCTTTTTCCTGTGTTCGTGAGCTAGTGTTGATTCCTTATATGCAGCAGATCTCTAGGAGGCTCTGAAGGTCTGAGGAAGGAGCCACCTTAGAGTAAGGTTGGTTTACTACTTAGGGAGTAGTAGTCCAAGACTCCATTCTCAGCGCTGTGTGTTCTGAAACACAAACATATCAGAATCTGATATAAACCAGAATGCTAGTTTATAAATTTACACTGGAGATGCACCAGGGGAACTCCATCCTAGTATACAGATCAGCTCATTGTTGCCTGGTGAGCATAGAATTGGAGCAAGAAGAGTGCATTGTTTCATTGGAAATTTCCATCACATTTGGCAGCCTGTGAACTCCTCTGTTCTCTAAGGATTGGGATCCTCAACCAGAATCCTGTTCCCTCCAATGGCCCCGTGTCTCAATTCCCCTTCTCTAAGACTCTGCATTATTTTGGTTGCATATCCCCTCTTCACTGGGACAAGGAATTATGGGTTTAGATTCTAGCTCCCCCATGAGTCACTAGCTGTGTGATTTGGGGCAAACCTATCAGTCTTCTACTTTTTCATTTGTTTAAAGTAGAGAACAGTAGCTGCATCACAGAATTCTTGGAAAGATTCTTGAAATAATTTGGTTAAGTAATTACTCTCTCATTTTATTGATATTTAAATATTTATGTTAATAATTTTACAATGAGATGGGGCTTGGAAGAATCTAGTTCAGTTACTCATTTAGTGCAAGAATTATTTCTGCAACATATTCTTTCATAAAATTTCAATTAATAAGTTTATAGGTTTTCTTCATATGTCACAGTTTGGCTGCTTTCCAATGATTTATAGGATGTTGACTTGATTTCACTAGTAAGCTCTTTCCCAAGCATATTTTGAGACAGGTTGCCTCTGAGGAGGTTTCCTGAAGCCAGCTGGCCCAATTTATCATCTTCTGTTGAATGGTGTTTTTTTTAAAAAAAAAAAATCAATATTTATGCTTAGGCCCCAACCTAAATATCTTTGGCTGTAATGTCCACAGAGCAATATTTTTTTAGTACCTTCAGGTGATTTAAAACATCCATCTGGGGGTCCCAAGCACTGAGCTCACCCTATCTATGGTGAATGGGCTCCTGTTATCTTCAGCCCAACCCCATTTGTTGTCTCTGCTCAGGCTCTGGCATTCTGTACTTTTTTTACTCTGTTAGGCCATGCTGCAGTAAATAAACCCCAAATCTCAATGGCTGAGCTCCCTGAACATTTATTTCTAGCTCACATAAAATCTGATGCTATTTGATGGGGACTCTCCTCTATCCAATTACAAAAGGGTCCAAGTTCTCTCCCTCCTATGCCACTGAGTATCAATATAAGACTTCCAAGTTGCCATGACAGAGGGAGGGAGTGGGAAGGCAGGCCACACTACTACTTCAAAATCTCCTTCTGGAAATGATATATGTCACTTTTGCTTATGGTTCATTGGCCAGAATTAGTAACATGGTTTTCTCCTAATGCATGGGGCACACTAGAAGTCTGATGAGCCTCAAGTCCTTGTCACAAACCTCCTGTACAATTATCCATTATTTTAGGTCTTCATAGCACGTAATCATTTCCCAGTGCATTATGTGTGCATTTGTTTATTGCTTGTCTCTACCACATAAATGTTTAACTCTTTAAGATCATACTCTTTTGCCACTATAATTCCAGTGCCTGGTAAGGAGTAGGAACTTAATAAACATTTGATGAATAAATGATGATGACTCCAGACCCATAGGTAAAACCACTGAAATGTATTATGGTATTTTATTGTATGCCTTGTGTTTTATGGCTTGTGTGCTCTTTTCCAAGCGCTGGTTTAAATGTTATTGTGTCTGAAGAAAGGTTAAAGAATAGTAGGCAATTTAAGAAGAAAACATTGTGTGTGGATCCCCAACTGTTACTCACAAAGAGCATCTACCTCTTGGCTGCATGCTCCTGGAGTTAAGGAAGGCAAATGCAGTCAGCAGAGAAAGATGCTTTCTGAGGTTCAGCTGACATCGCCAATAAAAGATTTGAGTTGACACAGCAGAAGGTGACATCACTGTAAGCCAATGTTCAGCCTTTCTCTACTGAGCCTATAGGACTTGTACAAGACCCATCTATTGAACCTTTATAACCCCTATAAAATGGGAACACTTTCTGCAGTGAATGCTTCTTGTTATTTTGAACACAGTAGGACCCAATTAAAAAACTAGGCTTGTTATTAAGGCTAGTATAGAGACAGGAGGTATTATGTAATGATTAAGGCATGAGCTCTGAAATAAGACCCAGTTTCAACCCTAGTCCACCACTTGTTGGCCTCAAACTTCCTAAGCCTTATCTGTAAAATATGGCTAATAATTCCTACTCCCTAGAATTGTAATAGGATTTAAATGTCATACATTGAATAACATTTTTAAGGAGCTTAAGTTAGTGGAAAACCTGGCACACTGTAAGTGGCAGCAGTTAATCACATTCTATGACTGGATTGTGTTTTCTGTATTAGATACAGCAATATGTCCAGATTATGGTTAGTAATGGTGGTTACCAAGGATATGAGAGGCAGCAGGTGGGCTCTCCTCGGTGGATTGGCCTCCTGGCCTTCCTTCCAAGGTTGGCTGTATGGCAGACCTGTAGAGCAGGGCCATGGCAGCCCAGCCATGCCCTTGAGCTCCATCAACACTCTCTTGTGCACCCAGCATTCCTGTTCCTCAGGTGGGGAGGATCTGAATGAACTGCTTCAGCACCTCTTATAGCCCATCTCACGGGCATTATGCATCCTCACCCACCATTAGAGCTACTTTCCTTTAAAAGGGACTGAATTCATAGCAAGGTTGGAATGATTCTGACTCTTCTTCCTTATTTCTCCAAGTGTAACTCTACCCACAAAGAAGTTTATCCCTGTGGTTTAATTTTAAACTAGCTTCTGAACAGTCAAGCTCTTTAGGAATATTTAAAACATGTAATCAACCTTTTAGAGTGGATAGACAAATCCTTGAGAGTTTGTTTCTTATATAAAACTAAAGGCCCAGTGCATGAATTGGTGCATGGGTGGGGTCTGGCGGACCCACTCCAACAGGGGCCAATCAGGCCAGGCTGGCCAGGGGGAGGGGACACAGGAGATTGGCTGGCCAGCCCTGCCCTGATCGGGGTGGGGAAAGCCAACTGGGGTCAGGGCTAGGCAGGAGGAGGGGCCATGGGTGGTTGGTGGGCTGGCCCTGCCCCCAGGATGAACTCCCAGTTGAACTTTCAGTTGAGGGGACAATTTGCATATTAGCCTTTTATTACATAGGATGCTTCAGATGACTGTCATTTCTCTCAACAAGTTCTCCATTTTTGTTATATACTTTCAGCTATCCTAAGAGGGAGCTAAACTTTGGTGTGATTTTAATTTAGAGCAGTCCCTTGTCTGCCTGGTTCCCAATAGGCAGGTAGGCTGGCACCAGGCTGGAGACAAGATTTATGCATGAATTCTATCTCTATCCTGGGATGTCTCTTGTAACATCTTGTTTTGCACATTATGCTTCTTCTTCCTTGTCCACCATTTTCATGCTTTCGAAAATAATTATGGATTACCTCATTCCAAAAAAATCCACATAAAGTATTTCACAAGCACTGATAAGGAATTGTCATCCATAAAATAGCATGTATTTTAATTATCCCTTTAAAAAGACAAGGTTAGGGTTGGCCTTTCAAATACTTAACTCTTGCCAATGATTTGAAAATGAGTATGCATGCTTCTATTTTTTCAAGACTTTTAAAATAGATTACTATGGAAAGTTACATACACATATTAGACAGAATAGTATAATGAACTTCAAAAAACATAGCAACAAAATTCTAATAATTTTTCACATTAATTTGATCTACTTTTAGGGGTGAGCATTTTTTAAATTAAGTCACAGGCATCAAGATATTTCACCCAAAATGCTTCAGTGTACATTTTCTTACATAAGCACAGGACCATTGTTGTAGCTAATAAAACAAATGCTTTAACATCATCTAATGTCCAGTTCACATTCAAATTCCATGATGAATCCTCCAGATTTTTTTTTCCAGTTAGTCACTTTTAATTAGCCAGTGAGCAAATAACTCTCAACTTCTATTTTTCCACTGTGTTGACTTTAATGGAAACACTGAACTGTGGAAGGTTCCCTTGGCTTGTATATTACATAATGATCAGAACTGTTTCCTTTTTTTCTCCCTATTTTATTATGGAAATTTTAAAACATACAGAAGAGTCTCCAGAGGCATGTGCCCTGAGCGGGAATCGAAGTGTTGATCTCTGGTTCATAAGTCGATACGCAACCACTGAGCCATGCTGGCCAGACGATGGAGCTTCTTTTTAGATGTTTGCAAAGTAGATGGGTAATATGCTGATTACTTTTGCATGGTGTGTAAATCTTGAGAGCATCTCCTCTAACTGGGTAGCTCATGCCAGCCTATAAATGTTATTAAGCATGACTCTCAGTTAACAGTATTTTTCTGGGACGTCCTCAGTGAGCCAGGAGCTGCTCTGTGACGCGGCATCACCACCGTGGGTTAAGTGAGAAAATGACAAGCCGCCCCGTCGAATACGGAAGCAATTGGAGCGGGCACTGTGTTTCCAGCTTATTCAGTGTCAGTTGTATTTCAACATTATCTAAAAATATCATGCAAAGGGACTTGGACAGGAGAAAACAAATCTGGTTTTTAAAATGTCTGTCTGAGGGTCGCTGCAGTTGCCATGGAGATCAGAGAAGCAGAGCAGATTTTTACGGCTTTACCACACTGAGCTTGTTTTTGAGCAGATTCGTGAGACTGGGCTTTTCTTCCTCCCATTCTGAGTGGTTTTTGTTTGACACAAACTCACCACATCGCTTGTGTGAAAGCACATTAGATGCTAATGCTTGGAGTTGCTTTTAGCAGCAAGGTTTAACAATACAGGGTTCATTTTTATCTGCATGTTTTTAAATAGACTGACTCCCCTAATCAGTGTTGACACAGAGCTCAGCTTGGAGCGTAAGGAAATGCCAATTTAATATTTTAGTGCCATCTGCTGTGCGTTTCATAGCATTCTACCCACCTGGCTTATTTGCAGCAATCTCCCGCCCTCTCCTCTCGCTCCCCACCCTCTACCCCGCCCCCACTTTTTTTTTTTTTTTTTAAATCTTAATAGAAGCAACAAATCTCTTTCCAAACCTTTCATACTGATTGGCCGCTTCTACCATCACTGAGGCTTTTGGCAGAAGAGTATATTTCCTTGGCTCTAGGTGTTCACTTCCTGCAGACTTAGGTTTCAGTTCAGTGGAGTGTGCAGGGATGTGTGATATTTATCAAGCAGTTAACACATTCTTACACCTCTCTGCTTTATCTCAAATGACAGGTTGGCTCATGGTGACTGAACATTTGTAAATTTAGCAACATCCATCAATCAATAGTTCTTGAGAACCTACTGTGTGCCAGGCTCCTTCCTAGACACAGTGTACGGAGTGGAGAACCCAGGGGTTTAGTTAGTGGGAGACTAACAGTATACAAGTAAACACACACATTGCAGTATCTCCTCGTATCAGTGCTGTGAATTAGAAAAATAACGCAGGCTAGAGGGGAAGCTCTTTTAAATGGAATGATCAGAAATAAATGGTAGAACTAAAATATTGCAGTGGACATCTCTAATATGTCATGATTGCTAACAAGGACAACAGATGCACCTTCCAGCCCTGTGCCTTACAGCTCTTGTTAAAGACAGACTCATCTTATTGTTAGCTGATTAGTTATCTCTCAACATTAACCAGAAATATTTTGCAGATGGAAAACATAACTTCTATGGAAGCTGCCAGACAGTTGGTATCATTGCTGTGGAACTGGGTGGACCTTGCACTTGACTCAGGTTGGCAGTTCTTTGAATCAGCACACGATCAGAGCACCTGTATATGTCTGGGTCTTGGTTGGGTTCCACGGGGACCACTAGGTAATTTAAAGTCAGAACCTGCTCCAGGAGGTGCTTCACACTGAACACTTCACCAACCCTCCACCTCCAGGAGCATTTAAGTAACAGCGCCGGCTCCTGTTATGATGAACTCTCACTACAAATGCTGTCAATCTTAAGTGCAATCGTATTGGATTTCAGAGGAGGGAGAAGTACTAAGATGTTCAGTGCATTTCTCTTTATTTACCCTCTTGAAAGATCGGTTTGAGCTGAAAATGGAGCCCCATGGAGACTACTAATATTCCTGCCATTAGAAACAAAGAGATTCTGAATTGGCTAATTAAAACCATGAACAATCAACATGGATTCATGTGTGTGTGTGTGTGTGTGTGTGCACGCACACATGCTTTGGCTTACACATGTTGACTCATTCACATATGCATCTGCTCATTCATTCATTCAAGAATTAAGTCTCAGGCACCTACTGCATGTGAGTGAAGAGCTATGGCTAAGGAAAATAAGATACTGAGTAAGGCATAGTCCTTGCCCACAAGGCATTTGTAGGGACATACATATAAACAAGTTAGTGCAATAAAGTGTTATAGGAGCAATGAAAGCAATTCTGTCTACGTTATTGATTTATAATGAGCATCACCTGTTTATGCCTGATTTCCCATATCTTAAAAAAATCTGCAGCGGAGAAAAGTATTAGAATAACCTCTTCTTAACCTCAAGAGAAAGATTGAATTATCCCAAAGTGATGATAATATTTGTTAGGCTTACCGAGAAATGAGCCACATAAACAGACCCATTGCTTTAATGGCTTCGGTACCATTATCAGACCCTGTAGTGATAGTATGCCAGTGGTAGAGAGGCAAATGGTAAGAATGTATTTTATCCTCATTGTCCTGTTTATGCAGTGGAGCTAGTGGATCAGTTTAGAGACTCATTAGCTCTCCTTACAATCAAATGTAAAAGCTCACCTCAACAGAGGCTGATCACAGGATAGCTGCAAATTGAGGGACTTGGGAACTGAACATGCCAAGCATGTGCAGTGCTCCCCTGCCTGTGCTCGGAGCCTGGGGAGCCTGCATGGATGCAAAGGGAGAACTGAGTTTGGGAATAGGGAGAGGCTGTTGAATGCCTTATTTATCCTCTACTCTCTGGGTGCTTTTAATAAGGTTTTGCTGGATATAAAGGAGAGATTTCAGTCCATCATATTACCTTTACTGTATGTAAAATTTCCATCCAGTTGAGTCTCACTTTTCAAAGCCAGGAAAGTATTTGTTGGCCTAACTAAAGGCTGCACGTGCTGCTTTTCTCTGAATTTTCATGGTGGTGATCCAGCTCTGATTACCCACTTCTCCTCCCTTCCCCCAACCCCATATGCTCAGTTGGCACTAAAATGACATTTCTGTGGTGTATAGCTCAGCCTTTGTGGGAGGTGGGTTTTTCTTCTAATCACAGTGTCAGGGACAATCAGTAGCAACAACAGCAGCAAGTCCAACTCCAGGACCAACGCTGGCTCTTTCTCCCAGATGCTTTCTTTCACTGCCATGTCCTTATCTTCTCTCCTCTCTTCTCTCTCAGCACTGGCAGTTCGATTGCTTCTTCAATTTCCTTTACTTCTGTGCTGCACAGGAAAATGCTGAATTCAAAAAGCAAAACCAGGCCATCCCCTCATTCTATTGTAGGGGCACCCTGCCAATAGAAACAAGGACTAATGTGGAGCTCTCAGAGCTCTTTTTTTTAGGGTCTTTTTTTTTTCAATCTTTATTGTTGAAAGTATTACATAGGTCCTCCTTTTCCCTCATTATTCTCTTCCAGCTTGCTCCAGTCCCCTCTACCTCCAGTCCCCCACCACCCCATTGTCTATGTCCATGGGTTATGCATATATGCATACAAGTTCATTGCTTGATCTCTCCCCACCCACCCTCCCCTTACCTTCTCTCTGAGGTTCAACAATCTGTTCACTCTCTAGATGCCAACATGTTTTCAAAGCTCTATTTCTGGCCCTGGCTGGGTGACTTAGTTGGTTAGTATTGTCCTGTACACCAAAAGGTTGTGAGTTTGATTCCCAGTCAAGGTGCATACCTAGATTGTGAGTTCAATCCTCAGAATGAGAGGCAACTGATTCATGTTTCTCTCACATCAATGCTTCTCTCTCTTCTCTCACTCCTCCTTCCTCTCTCTCTAATATCAATAAAACAAAATAAAAACATATCCTTGGGTGAAGATTTTTTTAAAAACTCTATTTCTGCTTCTTCTCCTGATGGCAGATCATACTGTACCCACTGCTCTTTCATTCCATCCTCACAAGACATAAGGAGTAGTGTGTTGTGAGGGAACATTATTAAATATTGGATAGGCTTTCTGAGCAATGTTGCATAATCTTCTCAGCAAATCTTTGAACCTGGCTGAGATATTATTATTTTGGGGGTGTTCCTTAAAGGGATTAAATTCAGGGATTTTTATGCTGGGACTATAATGGTCTGAATATTTGTGTCTCCCATCCCCAAATTTACATTTTGAAATCTAATCCCCAAAGATGATAGTATTAGGAAGTGGGACCATTGGGAGGTACTTAAGAAACCATTGCTTAATGCAGAGTCTCAAAGATTCACTCCTGTGTTTTCTTCTGTGAGTTTTTTAGTTTTAGCTCTTACATTTAGATCTTCGATCCACTTTGAATTTTTTATTTAATGTGAGATAGAAGCCCAGCTTCATTCTTCTGTACGTGGATATGAAGTTGTCCTGGAATTATTTGTTAAAAAGACTTTTTGCTTCCCTTTGAAGTATCTTGTCATCTTAGTCAAAAAACAATTGTCCACAAAGGTTCAGGGTTTTTTCCTAGACTCTCGATTCTATTCCTTTTATCTATATGTTTAGCCTTATGCTAGAACCACATTGTTTTTGATAAATTGTTTTGTTGTAAGTGAAATCTGAAAGTGTAAGCCCTCCAAAATTGTTCTTCTTTTTCAGTATTGTTTTGGCTATTCTAGCTCCCTTGAGCATTTCCATATGAATTTTTGAATCAAGTTGTCAATTTCTGAAAAACAGAAATTGATAGGAATTGCTTAGACCTTGATATGGATCCCTTTCATAGGGATTACGTTAAATCTGTAGTTTGGGGAGTATTGCCATCTTAGTGATATGATATCTTCCAATTCACAAATGTGAGATATCTTTCCACTAATTTAGGTCTGATTTAATTTATTTCAACAATGTTTTATACATATCATTGTGCAAGCCTTGCGCTTATTTTATTAAACTTATTCTTAATTTTAAAAATTCTTTTTTGGTGCCATCATACCGCTACCAATTTTTTAAATACTATTTTGTTAGAACACCGCCACACTCATTTGCTCACATATTTGTCTTTGGCTTTTGTACTACAATTGTAGAGCTAAACAGTTGCAACCGAGACAATACGGTCCACAAAGCCTAAAATATTTCTCTCCAATCCTTTACAGAAAAAGTTTGCTAGTCTCTGTTCTAGGACATAATTTCTTTGCAGAAAACTCTGACTCTTCTTTTTCTCCCTGCTGGGTGGTAATATGGAAGAGGAATCAAAGTCATTTTATTTGACATTGTGAAATAAAATAATATTGGTAGGATGAGTTTTGGAGTTAGTGAGACCTAGGTCTAAATCCTGGGTCAGCATTTTCTGTCTGTTTGATATCTCTGAAATTCTGTTTCTCCCCCTTGAAATTCTAGATTCCTTTTCTTACAAGGGAATAAAGTGACTTGCTAATGTCATATGGAAGAGCCCATGTCAAGAACTGGGCCCACAACTCAAAATTTTCAACCTTTTTGTTCATTTGTATTTCCACTGCTTGGAAGTTAAATCTCTGACCAGGAGATAATATTATAAATGTTCTCCTCTCCTGCTTCCCATTCTAAATTCTTAATATTAGTTTGCCAGATGTGCCTTTATTACTCATGTATACCATTTGCTTCTTTTTCACAAAAATTTAAGTGCAAAAAAATATGTTGGTTACTCAATACTACATAATATTGGAATGAGTTTTGTTTTCCCCTTAAGAAAAAGATGTCACTCCCATTTCTTAGTAATAGTGTTCTGTTTTAGCTCATAAACATGTAGGACACATTTTTATTGGCCATAATTACATAGAAACCATAGCAGTTTCAGTCGCCAAAAGCATGCCTTCTGCAGTATCTATTTTGTTGGTAGAGATGTCAACAGGCTTCCAGCTGGAGCAGAGTTTCCTCTTGTCCATATTGGAATCTACTCCAGAGGAACGTTGACTCCACCCAAATGGATCAAAATATTGCTTAGTAATTCCAGTTGCGCAGGTAAAAGGCAGATTCTCCAGCACAACTAGAAGTTTCAAAACGCTTCAAAAGCAACCCTGTGATTATCTGGGAAACAGAAGCAAACTGTAAATCTTGTCCTCGCAGAGAGAGAAAGAGGCTTTTCTCAGTCGCGATCATTTTTTACCTTGATTCTTAATGCTTTGCAGAAAGTTAGCTGTTGTATTCTATTAATAAAATGTCAGGCTATTACGACTACTCATTCTTCCCAGTGGATATAATATTAGAAATAATATCATCTTTTTCTGGAAATCATGGAACCTCCTTTTTTTTTTAAACCTGACTTGTTATCAAAGAGTTCAGATTCAGAGAATTTCTGGGACGCAAGGTATCATACAAAAGTCCTTATGAACATTCTCAGTGATAGGGAGCTTACTGCCTTTCAAGATGACTTTTCATCCTTGGTCAATTATGAAATTTATCTTATATGTGAATGATACTTCTCCACTAATCCTATTGTATCTTGTGGTGCCATAAAATAAAAGATAACCATCATGCTAACCTTGAATCTCCACTTTTTCAGACCTAAATTTCCATTGCTGTCAATCAACGCAGACTAGTTTCAAGTTCATGTACCATTTATCCCATTTTGTATGTCTTTTAGTTCCTTCAAACCTCTTTTCCTCATGGTGTGCCCAAACATAACATCTTTCTGAGAAGTATGTGAGCTGGATAGTGCATTTCATGGAAAGACCATGAGCTCCCTCACTGTGGACACCCAATGTCTATCAATTCAGCCTGTAGACACATCATCTGTTTGTCATCTGCATCACACTGTTGACTTGTGTTGAGTTGATATCATCTAATACCCATAAGTTTTATTTCTATAAGCTTGTGGTAGCTACATTTTCTCTGTCTCACATTATTGGGTGGTAGTGCCCTGACCTTGCATTTTATCTCCATTATACTTAGTCTTGTTAGGTTTATGCCATTTTTCTAGTCTGTCAAGATTTGGAAGGGTTGTATCACTCAGTGCATTTTTTATCCCTGCCAACGTTTGCATTATCTATAGGTATGATCATTTGCTTTCTATATATATCTTGATGAAAGCTCTGAGATCATAAAGGCTGTGAGGGGCTACTATAAACCTCTCCATATTTTTCCTTTGTTTTTTATGTAAGTATAGTTGGTATATAATATTATATTAGTTTCTGTGTACCATATAAAGATTTGACATTTCTATATCTGACAATGTGAACACTATTCTAAGTCTAGTAATCAGATGTCACTGTGTATCATTGTATTATTGACTATATTTCCCTTTATCTTTTTTACCATTCCTCCCACCATCCTCTCCTCTGGCAACCATTCATTTGATCTCTCCTTTCCAGATTTAAATTCAATTCCATAAACATTTGTTCAGCATGTACTTGGTAACAGCCTGTCTTCAGAGTCTATTTTGTTCAATGGTAAACAAAATAGGATGGTAGTCCCCAGCAAATCACTACTCTAGATAGAAAAACATCCGAACAAATAACCATAGTATACAATAATGGGTACAATAACAAACATGTGAACAGGGACACAGAGGAGAGGCCTTTAATTACCTGGGAAGTTTAATGATGAGAACCACAATGAGGTGATGTTTAAGCCAAATCTTGAAAGAGGAGGAGGTGTTCCTTAGAGGAAAGGGGGAGAGTCTGATTGCCTTTCACTAATAAACATTTATTCATAAGAAAACAAAATGTTCTTTTCCAGGAAGTTCTTCCTGTGAGGAGCAAGTAGACCAAAAATTGAGACTCAAATAATGTTAGCCAACCTTACCTAAACTGAGAGTATCCAGTGGTGACTTCACAGCATTATAGTTATCACATTCTTTCAGAATGGGCAGTACTGTTTAAAAATTTTTAGAACTTGTGTTTTCCTGTTCTTTGCCCCTTGAGAGTGGTTAGAAAGATCTTGCTAATCTTCCTTAGATTTAGGGTCAAGGGGCCAAGAATAAGAAATCCTGAAAAATTGTTTCTTAATGGCGTATCCTTATTGACCTGAATCTCTGCCTTGTGACAGACTCATCTGTCTCAGAGGAATATCTCTTGTCTAGGTTAGATCCCCAACAGGTAGGTTATAGTAGCTCCCCCCTGAGACTCACAGTGGATTCCACACCTTCATGGAAATTGATAAATTTGTTGCTGACAACAAGTGGATTTGTCACCGGGTCTGCCAGCCCTGGCCCTAGGACCAGCTCATGCAGTTATAGTGAATAGCATTTTCTGTTTAGTATCTCTACGAGGACAATCAATTCAGCAAGACATTTACTCCTTTAAAAACTGAAACAAAATAGCCTCTTTTCTTTCACAACGAGATCTGAGAATATAAAAGTACTTGTCCTTTTGTTAAGTTATACTACTGATTTTTTAAGCGGTGTCTTGGCCCTTGGAATAATGAGTGACTTGGGCAGAAAGCCATCTGAGGACAGCAAAGTAATTGTGGGCCAACTCATTCATTTAGTCGGAAGTGTCCATTGAGCAATGGTCCTGCAGCATTTATAAGCAGTCATTCTATCTGCTGCCTCAGTACATAAAGGCACATGTCCTGTCTGCAGCCACACAGGTAGAGGCAAGTATTAAATTGCTGTTGACAGTAGAGAAATGGAAAAGTTTAAAACTTAGCTGAACTGTTCGAAACTTAGATGAATAATTGCTCTGACTTTAACAAAGTTACCTGCTACTTCTGTCTAAATTTCCAGGGAAATCAAGAATAAAACGAGGCCCTCAAAGGTAACATTTTCAAAGATACATTAGGTTTCTAGTATCCTCCTATTCTTTGTAACTTTTAGAATGGCTTTTAATTACAAACTTATGCCTGTATTCATTTGTTAATGATTGTGTCCCTAATAGAATGTATGCTCCCAGGGGTGGGGAACATCCAGCCTGTGGGCCCGTATAAGGCATTAGGGGGAAGTTAATTAAATGTTTGACCACACAGAGCAGGCTAATTTTTAAGGTGATAATTTTGTACATGAATAATGTTATCCATATCACATAGCCCCTGGCAAAGAAAGGGTTCCCCACCCCTGCTCTAGAAGGACATAGCCCATGTTTTGTATGGCATTGCTTATGTGATCATTACCTAGGACGGCATCTTACCTGACCTGTAGGAACTCAAGGTCCAGTGGAAGAAAGGTGACAATTACTAGTTGCTCCTTCTGCCTCTGCCTGTTGAGCCCACGGCCTGACTTCCTTGTTGGTTTTGCACACATGAACCTAGAACTGAATGTGCCTGGAGAGTTACTGCCACTGGTGAAGGTTCTTAAGGCAAAGTGAATGCCAGAGAAGAATTTTCCTTTTGGCAGTCTCTTTCCTTCTGGTCAACTCCTACTCAAAGGCAAAAGCAGAAGCAACATTTATAGGCCTGTCTGGGATGAGAAATAGAGGATAGAATCCACATATATTTATATTCTGTCAACCTCTTCTTTGCCTGTCATTTAAACAATCAATAGGGAATTCTATGTTACATACATTTATTCTTTCACTCATTCAATAACTATTATTAAATACCTATTAGTACTTGCAAGCTCAATATTAGGCAGTACATGAAAATAAAGAGTATCCCAGCTGGGTGGCTCAGTGGTTGAGTGTTGAGCTATATACCAGGAGGTCATGGTTCAATTCCCAGTTAGGGCACATGCCCAGGTTTTGAGCTCGATCCCCAGGGTGGGGCATACAGGAGGCAACCGATTGATGATTCTCTCTCTCTCTCATTGATGTTTCTCTCTCTCCCTCTCCAATGTAAAAGAAAAAGAAAATAGAGAGTAAAAATATATATATATGCATAACATCCACACTTTCTGGTGGGAGAGTGTATTGATGGATATCACATTAGAGGGCTGACCAGGGACGCTGGGAAGATTTATCTGCTTGAAGAAGGTATGCATGGTGACTGCTGAAAGCACCTCTGGGTCCTGATTCACACGAGCCTGCCATCCTTTGGAGTAAAATAGCATTATAAAATGCTATCTTATATGGCATTTTAATATCTGTTGGTTAGCTAATATTTATTTATAACTGATATTCATGTCAACATTAATAATTACTAACACTTACAGAACATTTACTTAGTACAAGTCAAGGACCTTACATATTTACTTGGTGCCAGACTAGTACTTCACTCACTTAATCCTCATAGCAGCCTATGGCATATGTTTTAATATTTGTCATTTTTATTTACCAATGAAGAAACTGGGGCACACAAAAAATAAGTAGTATTTTCAAGGTCACACAACTAGTCAATAGTGAGCTGCCGTGTGAACCCAGAGAGCCTGGCCCTGGGTTTGGTGTTCTTCTGTACTGTGCATTACTGCCTCTCAGAAATGAATGGAGCCTGTAATAATTTTTTCCTTGTACTACCCTCTTCCCATTTTGGAATAGAAATTATACTTGCATCCCTGACCGGTTTGGCTCAGTGGATAGAGCATCGGCCTGCGGACTGAATGGTCCCAGGTTCGATTCCGGTCAAGGGCATGTACCTTGGTTGCGGGCACATTCCCAGTTGCGGGGGGGGGACGTGCAGGAGGCAGCTGAGCGATGTTTATCTCTCATTGATGTTTCTAACTCTCTATTCCTTTCCCTTCCTCTCTATAAAAAAAATCAATAAAACATATTTTAAAAAAATTATTTAAGAGAATATATATACTTGCAGTATAAAATAACATGGGTAGCTTTTCCCCGTTGTCTGTTTCTGGAACAACTTGTAGAAAGTAGGCATCATCTAGTCTTTGAGAGTGTGATAGAACTGAAATATAAAACCATGTGGATCTATGGTGTTTTTTGTGGGGTTGTGTGTGTGTGTGTGTGTGTGTGTGTAGTGTGTGGAGAAAGTCTTTGATTATCATTTCAGTTTCTTTGAAGATTATTTTCTGTGTAAGATTTTGATTATTTTTTTGTATTAATGAGTACTATATTTTCCCCAAATGTATCAATTTTCTCTTAGTTTTCAAGTTATTAATGCATATTGATGCCCATAATATTATTTTGTAATATCTGTTGTGTCACTATTTTCTCTGTCATGTCACATTTTATTTGCTGCCTCTTTCTCCTTTTCTTGATCAGTCCTGTTCATCTCATTAATTTTTTCAAAAAGCAGCTTTTGGTTTTTGCCTTCTCCATTTTTTTTGTTGTCTTCAAAAATGAGGTAGAGATAGAAATATCAATGATGTGACCATTGATTGGCTGCCTCCTGCACGCCCCCTGCTGACCTGACTAGGACCCAAACCATGACTTCTTGGTTCATGGGTTGACACTCAACCACTGAGGCATGTCAGCAGGGCTCAATTTATTTTTATACTGATATTTCCTTGTTTCTTTGGATTTTCTCTGTTGTTCTTCTGAGTTGAAAATACAGCTCATTTGGTTTTATTTTCTCACTAGAGGCCCAGTGCACAAAAATTTGTGCACTCGGTGGGGAGGGGGGGTCCTTCAGCCCGGCCTGTGCCCTCTCACAGTCAGGGACCCCTCGAGGGATGTCCACCTGCTGGCTTAGGTCTGCTCCCTGGAGGATCGGGCCTAAGCTGGCAGTCAGATATACCTCTGGCAGCCCGGGAGTGCACTGACCACCAGGGGCAGCTCCTGCACTGAGCATCTGCCTCCTGGTGGTCAGTGTGTGTCACAGGGACCAGTCATTCCCAGTGCTTCTGCTGTTAGGGCCAATTTGCATGTTACCCTTTTATTACATAGGATAGAGGCCTGATGCATGGGTGGGGGTTGGCTGGTTTGGCCTGAAGGGTGTCCTGGATCAGGGTGGGGGTCGCGCGGGGGTGTCTGGACAGCCTGGGTGAGGGGCTGGTGGCTGTTTGCAGGCTGGTCATACCCCCTTCAGGGTTGGGGGCCCCTCTGGGGTACCTGGCCAGCCTGAGTGAGGGGCTAATGGCTGTTTTCAGGCTGGCCACCCCCGCAGGCTGGAAGCAGGTATCTGGGATTTATTTAACTTCTATAATAGAAACTTTGTAGTCTTGGTCTGGCTGGAAGCAGGTATCTGGGATTTATTTATCTTCTATAATTGAAATTTTGTAGCCTTGAGCGGAGGCCAAGGCCTGCCAGGGTGGGCGGGAAGCTCTGCTTCCTCCATCGCCGGGGCAACCCAAGGCTCCTGCTCACTCCAGCTCTGTGGCCGCCACCATCTTTCTGATGGAGTGAGGGAGTGACAGAGTGATGGTTAATTTGCATATCACTCTTTTATTAGATAGAATTTTCTGACTAATATATTTAAAACTCAAATTTTGACATGTGTTTGCTGTCATTCAGATCTAAGTTTTTATAATTTCCCCAATGATTTTACATTTTATTACATGTTGGTTAGTTTTGAGTGTCTAAAATGTTGATTCACTGGAATTTATTAAGGTTTTAATCATGCCCTAGCAAGTATTTGATTTTTTGAATGTTTCAGGTATATGTAACGAAAACAAAATATATATTCTCTATTGGATATAAAGTGCTCTATTAGTTTGAACTTATTAATTTTGATATAGAAATCTTATACATGCTTTTGCTAATTTTTGTGTGCTTGATCTTTGAGTTTCTGTGCAAGACTTTTTAAACCTTGCAATTTCAATTTTTGATTAATCCATTCCACCCCAGAGTTTGACCAACTGTGCTTTATATATTCTGAGATTCTAGGTTGGGCCCCTCATGGCAAGGCTAAGGAGTGGCAAAGAGAATGTTCCCCAGAGTAGAAAGCCTCTGCTATTATGATCTGGGCTTGCTTTTTCCTCCCATCCCACCATCTCACTACCTACCACCCACTCCGTCACTCAAACCGCACCACCAAGTGGCCTTGCCTTTCTGGGAACCTCTCTTGTCTCTCCACCCTGGAGGAGGAGGGAATATTCTGGTGCCACCCAAGAGCATGGACTGCTGGTTTGTGCCTCCAGTGACCTAGCTCAGGGCAATTAGAGGAAAAGAAACAAGGCAGCTCCCTCCATTCCTGCCTCTCCTCTGTGGGTGCCCGCCTTCTCTGGACTGCTGCCCACACTGGAATGGAACCACTCTCTCCCATGACGGGTTTCCCAGTGTAGATACGAGTTTCTGAGATCCATCAGCTTCATTTTCCTTTCTGTGCCGTCTCCAGGGTTGGCTCTGGGGTGACAAGCAGCTGGTGTAAGTTCACAATCTGATCACACTACTCTGTGTTGTATAATGAGTAATTTCCGTTGTCTGTCTATAAATTGATCCATAATGTTGGGAGCTTGGCAGTCAATTTTGAATATTATAAAAGATTTCGGATTCTAACAGAAATTTTCTTTTCAACCTCAAGTTTTGAGGTGCTATGACACCATATGGCATTTTCTTAGTTTTGTAATCAACTTCAAAGTCCTGACACCATGCAAATTTTCAGAATTATTCTCAGAAACCTGCAACTAACGTTTCAGAGATATTTAATTATCCTTTGTCATATGAGATACATTGTGACTCAGGAGAAAAGTGCTGTGTACATGTGTGCGCATACAGGCTCACATGTGCAATTCTTTCCTCTGTCCTTGTAGAATTTGTCAGTCATTTACACACACTGTGAATGATTTCTCCTTCCTCCCTCACTGTCCTGAACTGTGTGGCTCTTCCCAGTTCCAGATAGATAATCTGCATTTAATTGTTATGCCAACATTCCTTTATTGAGAGTTGACTCTGATCAATGTTTCGTGAAGTAAAAAAAAAAATCCTGATTTAAAAAACCGGCCAGGTGCGGGATGAGAGCCGAGTAATAAAGCACCTGATGGAAGAAGGCGAATGCAATGAAGACCCTACGGTGAGAGGTGGTATTTAGAATTAAAGTAACGTTTCAGAACCAAATGGACTGCTTGCTCTGAGATGCATCTCCTTGAAACAAATCCAGGTGCGGACCAAGGGGAAGGGAACTGAAGAAGTCAGTTTGGTCTGAGCACGCTTGGAGTTCAGAGGTGCTTCCTTTTCTGGCAGAACTCACTCGCTAGCTGTGGTATAGATCAGCCTTTGTGTGGGTTCTCGGGGATTCTTTTATTGTGTGCATTTTCTACAGCAGCCTTGTCTGAACACCTCATGGATAGAAGGAAGGCACAGGGAGAAAACCCACATGGGCCAGCAGCATCCATATACTAGTAGTGAAGGCATACTTTATACAAACCAGCCCAAACCAGGAACCATATTCAAACAAACATAGACATATCCATGAATATTCTAGTACATGTTCAAAAGGTGAATTGTGTGAAAACTGCTCTTCAAGGTTTTGCGTTATGTCTTACTGGTCCTCTGCTTCCACTGTTGCCCCTTGCAGGCTGCTCTCTGCGTGGCAGCTTCAGAAGTGTGACTCTAAAGATGTGAGCAGCCAGGGCCATTTATCGTCTTCCCAAAATGCCCAGAAGAAAATCCGAGCTCCTTACTGCAATTTAAAAGACCCTGCAAGATCTAATTTCTGCCTTGTTTTCTGATCGGACTTTCTACCACTTTCTTTCTCATACACCATTTCCAGCCACACTGACTTGCTTCATGGTTCTCTAGATGCCAAGTCAGTTTCTGCCTAGCTCTTCACACTAGCTGTTCTCTTTACCCAGAATTCTCTCTTTTCCTGATCTTTCTATGGCTGTTTCTATCTTATAATTCTCTTCTTAGCCTATGTGAGAGCTCCTTAGAGAGGCCTTTTGTTAGTTGCTTGTACCCTATTTTAAAGTAGGTAATCAAACTCTGGGGGAGCCATTTAGGTTCTAGTTGTATAATACATGTAGGTCCTGCCTCCCCATGTTGAAGAGGTACTGGATACTTTATGCAGGACACCCTGATTTTCATAGAGTGGCTGAATCCTATGATGCTAAAGGAAATTTTAGAATCCTTAAATATTAATGCTGAGAAGAAATTTATAGAATCCTTACTAACCTTCTTGACTTTAAAACTGAAGAAAACCAAACAAAGATATTAAGTGACTTTCCCAGTGTTTACGATTGATTTGTAGCAAAGTCAACAAGCAGGTGCAAAATGGAAAATTTGGATAAATTATAGTAACCACCATAAGTAAAAAACAGAAACTAAATAAGAACAATGGGGCGGAATGAGAAAGAGTTTAAATTTTTTAAAAGAGCTTTATTCTAATTAAAACTCATACATTGCTTGATTCATTACAAACCTTTAAGTGCAGATGCTTTCTTGGCCCATGAAAGTCAATCACTGAAATTATTTTTTGGAGACTACTCAAACCACAATGCTTGATAATGAGAATGGCACAGGGTAGTATTCATAGTGAAGAGAGTTGGCTTTGACAGGAGTAGAAAACCAAGAAGAGCAAATTAGATGGGTCATCACTTTTCTTTCATGGCAGACAAAAGCCAAAAACACTTTTCTGACTAATAAGGTCAACTGCATGAAACCAAAGAGATTAAAGAAATAAGAGAGTAATTCTAAAGCCAGAGAAAGGAGCCCTTCAGAGAAAGGAGCTGGCTATTGAGCTGGAATATCTAATCTTTCAGGAAATAGAAATGAATGAACAGATTTGTAACTTGGCTCACCTGGCTTGAGGAACAAAGAAAGTTTTCAGAAGCTGTGGTAAATACCCATCATTTGTGACATTCGATCCTACAGTGAATGGATTTCAGGAAAGTATATTGGAAAGTGTTTAGGGACAACTCCAAGCAAGCTTCTTTCAATTTTCTAAAAGAAAGTTTAAAAAGAAAGAAATCTTAGACTTAAATGCTTAGTAAATTGACAGATAAACATTTATATTGAATACATATAATTTCAAATCTGCTAATATGTCTTCCATTTCAACCCTATTGCAAATGTACTATTTTTTACTTCCCCTAGTCTTGATTTGGAAATAGTTAGATTTAATAAACGAGTCATAGAATTAGTTCATGAAAATCATACCACCTTTCTACATATTTAAACGAATTAATTAATGTATTTATTCAGCAAAAAAAGCCAAAGGTACATGCCAGTTAGTGATTTCCAATAGAATCAGAACATAAGATTGAATTTGGAATAAGCCTCAGTATAAAACCAAAAGAATGCCTTAGTAAGAAAAAAATGGGGTTTACAGATTCATACATCAACCACAGACTATCATCAAATATTTTATGTCATTTGACTTTTAAAATATTAACCAAGAGCCAAAATGTCACTCCTTTAGCAATAAATCAAACCTCTACTCCTTTCCCTTGCCTGTCTCCTTAAATGCTGAATAACACTACAAGCAATATTTCTATCAGGCAAATCAATGCAGCATGGATTAGAAACCACAGTTTTTGGGTACAGACTACAATGGGACTAAATATGTTCTATGTACTATCAGTCATTTTTATAATAGGATTATGAGGGTACTCTGAAATTATCCATTTACATCTCTAATGCATCATTAAGGACTGCTAAATCACGAGCTCTCTGAACACAGTTTGACCTGTGAACAGTGCTTCACTCTTATGAAGTATCCACTGCTACCCATTGAAAAATATGAGTTACTTTTACAGTTGTAAAGTTTAATCACTCTGATGGTATAGCCAAAACCCTACAGCTTCAGTTGATTGAACACACATTTATTAATTGCCTACTTTTGCCATGTTCTGGGGATCTAGTGCCTGTCCTCTAGCATCAGGGCAGTAAATAAAGTGAGGTCAGTAAATGTGATGGGACTCCCTCTAGTCCATCTACCCAACAGTCAGCACAGTGCATGCATGATACTGGATTCTTAGTAAATTTTGATCGAATCCTTAATATATCATGGAAATATGTGCAGGAAATAATGATGCCATGGGGGAAGGGAAACAAAAGGAATTGAACCTTGAGCTAAGTCAAGGAAATGTGTAGCTTGCAGGGAGGCGGCTTATGTGAGAGGATTCCAGTTGAAGATAAAAGAACCTGAAAATTCCTAAAAGGGGAGAATAGCATGTGGGTTCAGGGGGCCAGGATAGTTCTGTTTTCTTGAAAAGTAGGAAGTCAGTGTTGAAGCCATGGGAGATGAAGTGGGGTAGGTGGGAAGGAGCCAGGTCAGGTAGGGCAGGTAAGGTGACTTCTAGCTCCTTAAAGGCGACTACCATGATCAGTGTTACATTCCAGAAAGATTTCTCCATGCAAAGATAGATTGGCAACCAAGAGGATGTTTAGAGCTCATAACAAAAATGCAATGAGTGGTGATGAGGCTCTAAACTCTCATTGAAAACAGAAGCAGAATTTGAGAGATCTGGGAAATAGAAATCAAAGCGTGAGTGTGGGTACGAAGCGGGCAGTGGGAGAGAACGCAGAACCTAATGTGATCCTTGTGCTGACTGTGAGAACACAGTGTGAAGAGACGGTGAGGCAAGAAGGATGAGTTCATAGGGGCCTATGGGACATAGACAGCAAGCAGCTGGTGACTTGAACCTGGAACTCAGAAGCAAGGTCCAGCCTGGAGGGAGAGCGCCGGTGGCGAGAGAGACCCCGCAGAGCTCCGCCCCCCTTTCACCATGTGGGTAGGACAACTGTGAAGCAGGAAGATGACTGTCACCATAATGTGACCATGCTGGCGCCTTGATCTTGGACTTTCAGGCCCCAGAACTGTAAGAAATTGCTGTCATTCATAAGCTACCCAGTCTGTCATGTTCTGTTATAGCAGCCTGAATGGACCAAGGTGCAAGGTATGGACATGTTAAGGCTCCTATTGCCAAATTGCTTTTTAGAAAGATGATATAAATTTACACCTCCATCACTTGTAAATGGCCATGTTGTGAGGCATGTCACAAAGCCTATATGTGGGATCATTGGGAAAGTGGGAATTGGCACTGTTCTCCTTTATTGATTCAATGAATATACCAATTAGTTCCAATTACTGTAAGGTGACCAGATTTAAAGCGGTACACCATTGGCCGGGGTGGTTCTTTTTTTTCTTTTCTTTTTTTTTTTTTTTTTTATTATTACTGAAAATATTACAAAGAGTAATTGAGACTTTTTTAAAATGCCGCGGGACGCGGGACAAACTGTTAAAAATCAGGACTGTTCCGCCAAAAGCGGGATGTCTGGTCATCTTAAATTACTGTAAAGGTGTACTTATTGTAAACATCACTATTGTCTCTTTTCTTATTTAACCTTTAGGCAAGAGAATCTTAAAATGTAGTTCAGAGCACATACATTCTATGTGTTTTGTATGGTCATGAAGATTGGAAACACTTTTCTAAAAGCAAGAAACAACATGTTTCTTTAGCATATCAATGGAAAGAGGGCTTGTTATTTTATTTTTCATAAAAATCAAGCAATAATTGTCTATTTGGGAGGGGTTTATGGCTTCTTACAAATAAACAAACAAAAGAACAGAAAATCTCCCATTTAGTCAAGAGCAAAGCTTTCAGGAGGCGGTAACCAAGGGCTATATTGCTAACCCGATTGTTCCGGAGAGTTCTGCTCAGCTGCCATGGTGATAGGTGCCCTGGAAATAGACACACTTCATCAGATGTATTGTACACGCACTGCAGTAAGAGGGCAGCAGTTGCAGCAAACATTTTATTGTTGCTACATTGTCGAGGCCGTACGACATATCCAGACTTATTTAGGTCTAACCTAGGGTGTTGTTGTTTTTTTAGGTTCTATTTAAAAACATCACAAAACAACTAACAAAAACAACCTCCCTCCTATTAGACCTGAAATGGGAGGAGAGCAGGTTGCAAGGCTCATAGCTATCTTTTAAGAGAAATGGCGACTCTGTGGAAGCTCCAGAAAGTTATATGATTTTCCAAAGAACTTGAACTTGGAAGTGTCTGCGGCAATAGGTGACAGCGTGTGAATAATTTAAACCCATACATCAACCCCAGACCTTAGCCGGGCGGTTCATTGGTCAGTGTTAATTTTTGAATAATGTCAAATTATTAACAGTGATTAGTAGTATTAATAACTATTTTGTACCCTGCTTTTTCCACTGCTCAGCCCTCTTTAACAACCCTAAAGTGTATATATGACGGATACGATATGCATGTCCAATCCATGAGAGAAAAGAAGGCATAGAGAAACAGTGAAAACTGGCTGGTCTCAGCTGAGAGGGTTGGAGTTTGCGTCGATAAGATTTAGAGGCCCAACCCCCAGCCTTATTTTACAAGCATCGATTCTGTGACAAAGATGAAAACTAAGTCAAAGGTGTATGGCTTATCATCATGGCTCTGTTTAATAGACAATGCAGTTGGGCAGAGAGCATTGTGTTGTTCTTGAATTTTGGAGCATCTATGCAACTCTTGATGATTAAGAGGGAAAGCCAGGGCACTCCCCGATTCATACCCAAGCCACCCTAACAGTTACACTAACGCCTGAGACTCAGTTCTGTCAAGCTAGGGGGTCATGTTGACTTTTTTCTCTAGGTTCCCACCTGTTCTTCCCAAATAGCATTATTCTTCACTATTCACTCTCTCACTTTCCAAAGCCCAGTAAATAACAAGGTTCAGATGTTATTCTTTGCTTTTTTAATTCACCATTAAACTCAAGAATTACATACATTTCGAAACTAAGACTTTGCACCTATGGTTGTGGTCCTTAATCTTCTATGTGCATCCTATTTCCCCATGGAGCACGTTGAAATGCAGATTCCCAGCCCTCCATCTGACTCAGTAGGTGTGGGGGGAGGCCCAGGGGGCTGCATTTTAATCAGCTCTTCGGATGCCTCTGAAGCAGGTGGTCTGGGGATTGTACCTCGACACCAGCAGCTTGCCAGTCTGTTGGAGCCTCATCCATACCCACGCTTCTCTGCTAAATGGTGACAAGGGGAAGGTTAGGGAACGGGCACTGGTGAGAAGGGAGGCCCAGCGAGGAGCCCTCTGCCCTTGAGGTCCCACCGTGTGCTGCGTCCCAGACCGGATCTAGCTACGTGTGGAGACACAACAAGCCTTCAGCATTCACAGAAGAGGCACGAGGTAGGAAAGCAGGGATGCAGCAACGTGATTTTTGAGTGACTGACAGTGGACACCCATGAAGACATTGAACAAAGACCAGGCCCCAGCCTTGTACAGAAAGGAGAAGTTTGGTAACTGGTGAGTGGCTTCTTTCTTGCTGGCAGGAAGGCCCGGCTAGAGTAGCTAAAAGGATTGAGCTGGGCCACGTTGGCATTAACATGCAATCCTTACCCTAAAACTGGAGAAAAGACCCCGTTTCTCATTTCCCATGCACCCCCACCCTGGCTGCCTGAGCTTAGGCAGCCTTCCAAATCCTCCCGGAGCCCAGAGTGGACTTGTCCCCTGGCTGTTTCCAGGGCTTATGTGACACCCTGTTCCCTTCTTGGCAATTCAAGTGAAGTTCTCTCTGTCTCTGGCCACAGCACTGGAAGTCATTGTTGTAAACAGCTTTGACTAATTTATCTTACTTTCTAAAATGCTTAGAATGGCATCTAGATGGCGAACACTTGGGTGGGAAAAAGATGTTATTTTTGTCAGAAATACTATTTTAGGGGATTGTTCTAACTTTAAAAGACAGAAACGGGCCATGTGGTTTGTTAGGAAATTTCCTTGCCAAGCTGAAATCCATGCGAGTGGGTTACTTTCCCACTTTCTCTCACATGAGGGCATGATTCCTGAGTTAGGGCCGCCTCTGGGAGCTGCAAGGATGCATGAGGCTGGCCACGTGCTTGAATTGATTCAAGCAAAAGCTAGAAGTGGTTTCAGTGTTCCACAGGCAGAGTAATTACAACCTCCATCATGTTCCACCACAGGGCCAGGTTCCCCCCCCCCCCAATATTTTGTCAGTGATTCAAATCTTCAGTATCAATAACAATGTATTGTTTCATTTCTTTTTACATTGTACTCTAGCCCCTTGATGCAGGATTTGACCCCTTGAGCTACATTTCAAATGATAAATCTCTCTTCATGTCTTCTAAAAAAATGTGGATTTTGGGGTGTATTTATTTATTGCTTTTATCCCTAAATTAGAACCACTGTTTCTCCATTGATCAGAGCGATGAGGTACCATCATCCCTAGGAAAAGATGTCCTGAATAACCTACCATAAAATCAAGTAGAGATGCTTGCCTGTTAAAAGCTGTGAAACATCAAATGATGTTGCTTTTTTAAATTCAAAGACCACGAATACATCAAATCAACATTACTTAAATATTTATGGGCCCCTCCAGGTATGTGCTTCACAGGAGACTGAATACTAGGGGAAATCCTGAATACTAGGGGAAAGAGCAGGATGTGAAGATAAGCCTGAGGTGGCAGCCAGTCCCCCTCAGCCAGGGAAGCGTGGATAAGAGCAGTGGGGTGGGATGCAGCCTACATCTGTGATGAGATCTGCATTCCGAAGTGGGTGTGATGAATATGATGAATCTCTGCCTATCATCTGAACTCATAATACCTTTCCAAATACCTCTCTGGGCTGCTCTTCTTCCCCTTAGACAACAAGCATCACTGAACCTCCTCACTTTTCTATTCTGTGGTTATCTTTTTTCAATAATTTAAGAACTAGCCCTAACCGATTTGGCTCAGTGGATAGAACGTCGGCCTGCGGACTGAAGGGTCCCAGGTTTGATTCCAGTCAGGAGCATGTACCTTGGTTGCGGGCACATCCCCAGTAGGAGGTGTGCAGGAGGCAGCTGATCGATGTTTCTCTCACATCGATGTTCCTAACTCTATATCCCTCTACCTTCCTCTCTGTAAAAAAATCAATAAAATATATTTTTTAAAAAGAAAAATAAATGCTGACAAAAAATACAAACTTATTTTAAAAAGAAAAGAATTTAAGAACTAGTGAGTCACTGCTTTTTTCAGCGCTTAAAATGACCCGAGAAACCTGTTAAATTGCAAATTCTAGGGCCTTATTCACAATGATTCTTACTTGGTTAATTGGTGATGGATCGAGAAATTTTTGTTTTCAATGAATACACCAAGAGATTTTAAAGCCAAAATTAAGTTACCAGAGCTATACTGCCTTCTTCTTGCTTCCTTTTACATCCATGTTTCATTCTATCCTGGCTCCTGGTTGGCATTCTCCCAACACATACCATGTTTGCGCATGAGCTCTTTGCCCTTAAAAGTCTTTTCCAGTCATCAGTTAGCTGGGTACCCACTGAAGCATTAGCTTCTCTCTTGGGCTTCTCATGGAATCTCATTAATGTTTCTGTGTCGAACTCTGACATCTCTCAGGCCATAAAACTTCTGATAATTAATTGAACCTGTTTCCTCATTGCTGCCACTGCAATTACAAATGGCGATGATGATATTCTAAGATCATTTATTTACCATAGGAAATAAACAGTAGCATTTGCTCTACACGTGGAACCTCCTGAGGACCTCGCATATACAGAAGACATTGACTCCTTAATCTGTACAGTCTCAGCAAAAACTAGCTAAGATTATTCCTTCCACTTTCAAGTTTAAGACAACTGGTTATAAGTGCATATTCCAATATTAATTTTCCCCCAGTTAACTTTGATTTAGAATATTTACTTAATAAATGTGTGTAGACTAACTGCCGTATGTCCAGCAACTGTACAAAGTGCTAATGATACAGTGATGAACTTGCCCTCTTGAAGCTTACAGATCAGTTGGAAAGCAGACAAGACAAATGGAATTAAGAAAGCATATGTGGCAGCACCAAACCCAGTATTGTGTAGAGGGGCAGGGCTATCAGGGAGGCATCTTGAAAGAAATGGTAAGTAGGACTACATGCCTGAATGGGGGTTCAATATATTGACCCCAGATTATGCCTTGATGGCTGGTTTTATTTGAAGAAAAGTTC
Source organism: Murina feae (assembly GCA_004026665.1). Taxonomy (NCBI): domain Eukaryota; kingdom Metazoa; phylum Chordata; class Mammalia; order Chiroptera; family Vespertilionidae; genus Murina; species Murina feae. The sequence continues at coordinate 42,886 of PVJC01009887.1, forward strand.
CATAACTTTTTTGTGATTTTAATAGTAATTTTGAAAGTATAATAAAAAATAGATAATGAAAACAACCTGGTTAACTGAGGATCCTGGATGTTGGAACTGGACCCTCTGAGTTAAAAGCCAGACTGTATCACCTATTCATGTGTGACTTTGGACACGTTACTCAACCTCTCCCAACCCTGGGCTCCTCACTGTGAAGCAGAATTAACCAACCCTAAATCACAGGGTTGTTGTGAGAATTAAATGTGCTGACATATGAAAAGGAAACTAGTGCAATGTCTGGAATATATACATTCTCAATAAATTTTAGTGTTCTCTCTACAACTCCTGAAGATCTCAAATAATTAAATTTTTTACTTTAGTCTCTGGACTCCCATATTAGCATTCTAGTTTCCTGCTGAGCACTCTGACTTTTGCCTCTGAACTCCCTGGCCTCAAGGACTTTGCACATAGGATCCCTTTTCCCCATTTTCCCCTTCCCGAACCCCTTACGCACACGCTTTGTGTGATTTAGTTCACTTATCCTTCTAGGCACCACTTCCTTCAGGAAACCCTCCCTGAGCCTTTTTTACCCTATCTTGATTAGCCAACCCTCTCATGTACTCTAACTCACTGTCTGTCCTCAGAAGGGTGCCTCTCCCACCATATGATAATTGTGTGTGTGCCTGTCTGCACTCCAGCAGGCTACACAGCTGCATGTGGGACTTGCTCACATTTTTTAAAAATATATTTTTATTTATTTCAAAGAGGAAGGGAGAGGGAGGGAGGAAGGGAGGGAAGGAGGGAGGGAAGGAGGGAGGGAGAGAGATAGAAAGAGAGAAAGAGAGAGAGAGAGAGAGAGAGAGAGAGAGAGAGAGAGAGAGAGAAACATCAATGATGAGAGAGAATCATTGATTGGCTGCCTCCTACACGCCCCCTACTGGGGACCGAACCCACAGCCCAGGTACATGCCCTTGTCCGGAATTGAACCTGGGACCCTTCAGTTTGCAGACCAACATTCTATCCACTGAGTCAAACCAGCTGGGGCAATTGCTCGCCTTTTTATGTCCAGTACCTAGAAGAAAGCCTGGCCCATGATTGGTTTTAGTATTTTTGAATGAAGGAAGAAATAAATTTATCAACTTCCCCCTAATTTTAAGTAAAGAATGTATTTAGTGCCTATATTCTAGTCTTATTGGGCTCCCTGTTATAATTTTTTACAGAACCCTTGTCTTTTCAGTCTTTGCCATTTGTGGTATTTGAAGTACTTCTCATTGATTTCAGAGAGAGGAAGAGAGACAGAGATAGAAACATCAATAATGAAAGAGAATAATTGATTAGCTGCCTCCTGCACGCCCCTACTGGAGATCAAGCCCAAAACCTGGGCATTTGCCCTGACTGGGAATTGAACTGTGACCTATTGGTTCATGGGTGAACACTCAACCACTGAGCCACACCGGCCGGCCTGAGTACTTATTTACCCCTTTTGCTCCTTTCCCCTTTTTGCCCAAGTATATCCTCTGTTTGTGACCTTTCCATTTAAACTTATTCATGTTTGGTTGCTTTCTTTTTACAGTATGAGGCTCTGAACTTCTTTCAGTATGAAACCTACTAAGGGCTTTGGGGTGGAGTCAAGTGACCTAATCTGAGCCCCAGATCCACCCTCCTTACCCCCTGGAAAATGGGAGCATTAGCAGTCCTTCCTTACAAATTTGTGGTGAGAATTAAATGAGAGCTTCCATGTGAAACACAGCCCCTGAGCCTGTCGCTTGGCATATGTTAGTAAACGTGTTATTCGCGGTATTGCTTTTATTCTTTCAAGTAAGATGAAGGTCTTTCACTAGTTTGAATACACACACACACACACCCTTTATGTTTGCTTTTTTTTTTTAAGTGCCATTGGTTAAATAGTTCCCCTGGTAATAATCCCCTGTTTAAAATATTTTTAGGGATTGACAACTTTTATCCCTCATTAAAATAACTCTACATCTTTCCAACTCTGTGCTTCTTAATCTGTACCAGAAACCAAATATTGGAAATAACTTGTATGAT
>PVJC01009888.1:0-44900 GCA_004026665.1 Murina feae
GGCCCTTCGGCTCTGCCCACCCACACACAGCACCCGCCACCGGCCCATGGCTCCGCCCACCCACACACAGCACCAGCCACCGGCCCATCGGCTCCGCCCACCCACCCACAGCACCTGCCACCCAGCCTCCATCTTGGCTGGGCTAATTTGAATACAGCCACTCTGATTGGCTGGTGGGCGTGGCTTACCCCGTCCTGAAGAAACGGTTAATTTTACTATTTCACTTTTATTAGTTTAGATTACAAGCTATGCTAAAAAATGATTAAGATAACAAAATGAAGGAATGATGAAACTGCTTAGAAATATGCAATAGTGAAATAAATATATGACATCATCCTTTAGGTTTCTTAGTGTTGACCAAAGTATTATATCATCTTTCAAGAAGGTATAAGGCAGCGACTGCCAACCTTTTGGACCTATGGACCATGAGTGGTCCACAGACCACCGGGTGGTGACTGCTAGTATAAGAGAAATCTGGACATTGCACTCACTATTTTTGTTGCCTGATTTTAGTTTTAATGGAACACAGTTGAAAACTCAGATGTTTTAAATTCTCTGGCCATAATGGCAAAAAAAAAAAAAAAAAGAAAGAAAGAAAGAAAGAAAAGAAAAAAGAAAATTTATAGAGAAAGATATTTCACAATTATATGAATCCGAAAGTTAATACAGAGACAGAAGCACTTGAGACTCTAATGAAGATGGTGAAATTGATCATTAAAGTAAAATATAAGACTATGTGTTTTCAGATGATGATATTCTACATAAATTTTCTCAAACTCAAGAATGAGTATATATATTTGTAAGGACAAAAAGAAAATATGACATTTTCATCCAGTCATTTATTCAACAAAAAGTTTTCAGTGTGCTGTATTTTATGACAAGAAAGTAGGCCATCTCATTTTCTAAAGGAACACATGAGAGTATTCCTCCACCTTTTATTTCATCTGTGCATAAAAATTTCCTTGATATGGTTTCTAAGTAGACAAATTTGAAGGTAGGCACTATAGAGAGAAGAAATAGATGACGTAAACATAAAAAAATTGGATTGACCATTATAAAAGGTGTATACAAATCTAAAAAAAAAATGTTTTGCAAGTATGGAGCATCAGATGGACATCTTTTCTTCAACTAAATTATGAGCCAGAGTTAAAAAAAAATTATTCAAGTATTGTGTCTTGATGATGCCAGTACAAGAGAATCAGAAGTCATAATAAGCCAGAATCTATTAGAGATGTATTTGAAATTTATAAGCAGTAAACACAAGTTCATGTATAACAACTGATGGACAGTGAGTTACATTCAGAAGCTCCTGCCCATTTTGGACAAATATGTCTTCAAAATCAGGAAAATACGGAATAAAAATTTGGTTTGTTATATTTACATTCTTATGAAATATTTTAATAGTCTTTCACTTCTCTTTAATTTTACATTTGTGAATTATTTATAAAATAACTTAAAATAACTTTTAAAAAGTAGTTATTTCAAACCAGATAATAAATGGTGATGACTATTTTTCTTAGTACACTGAGTATTGAAAAGATATTTGAAACAGAAAATATTGTTAGTACTAGGGATGAACTTTAAAACTGAATTTGTCCTGGGACTATCTGAAGAGTTGAGATCAGTTACTGAACTTGCATCATCCACCAGGACCCACGCCTGCTAGAACCAATGGAGCTGAAATGACTGGAGACCTGAACATGAAAAAGAATTTGCTCTTTGTGTAAAGCAAAAATAACTAAATGCTCAACAAGGAAACTTGAAGCATTAAAGGGTTGTTATAAAGAAAATATTTAAAACTGATTTTTATCAACAACAAAAACAAGAATAAGTAGGAAATAACAGGGCATGTTAGATTTAGTAAAGTTACTAAATTAAAAAAATTAGATATTATGCCTTTGAGGATATTCATTTTGATACATGTATATTATTCATTTAAATATTTATATGATATTCCATTTCCTACTGAGGAAAAATCAAGATGTTTCTACTTTTTCTCTCATTACAAATAGTGCAGCAATTAACATCTTAATACATGTTATTTTGTGCACACATTCAAGAATATTTCTCTAGGATAGCTGTCTTGAGATAGAACCCTTAGGTCATGTAGAGCATCTTCATTTTTATAAGATGTTGTCAAATTAATCTGCAAGGTATTACCCACTTGGTATAGTCTTCTAATTTTACTATGACTAGTAAATATATACTATGTATATATATTTTCACACACACTTTGACTAAAGTTTTATGTTAATTAACATTACTATCTTCTTCTCTAATGATACAATGATTTTACATGATTTATTCCAATTCCCATATATTTTATTCCATATTTTAGTTCTTAAAAAACATATTGATCATTATTATTATTGTTTGATATAGTGAATGCTTCTTAAATTTACTTCTTTTAAACTTTTTTATTATGAAGTATGGCATAGAGGGAAAGTTCACAAAATGTGAACGTATGTCTCAACAAACTGACACAAAATGGACATCCACGTAGCGATAAGAAGAAAAAGCCTTCCACCACCATCTCCCATAGGCAAACACGATTGATTTTTATGGCAATTATTTCTCAGTTTCCTTTATACTTTTACCACCTAAGCATGCACCATTAAATACTATATATACTTTGAGCTTTATATAATTTGAATCATCCAGAAAGTATTCTTTCTTGTCTGGCTTCTTTTGTTCAGCATTTACTTGTGAAATTAAAAACTGTGTATAGCCACAGTCTATTGTTATTATTATGTAGTACTTCATTGTATACATATATGACAATTTATCCATTTACTAGATATAAAAATTATAAGTTGACAGTTTATTCTCTTTCTGTTTCTTAAAAATAGTATTGAACTAATTTCTTGTTTCCATCATTTTTGTTGAGAAGATAACTGCCAAGTAATTGTTGCTATTTGAAGGTAATCTTTCTTTATTTTCTGCTTTTAAGATCTCTCTCTCTCTCTCTCTCTCTCTTTCTCTCTCTCTCCCTCCCTCCCTCCCTCTCTCTCTTTTAAGAAGTTTAATGATGATTAACTATAGGTGTCAACTTCTTTGGTATTTCCCTTACTTGATGTTCATATCACTTCTGAAATCTATGGATGGACGCTCATTAGTTTAAGCAAGTTCTAAACCATTTTCTCTTCAAATATTGCTTTTGCCCCATCGTCTTTTCCTTTCTGAAACTTTAAAGACATTGTTATTTTTTTTCTATCTTTCTTCATTTCTTTCATCCTTTGTCTCTGGTTATTTTTGTCTAATATCTTTCAGTTCACTAATTCTCTCTTTAGATGTGTCTAATCTATGTAAACCTATTTACTTGGGTTACTTTCAGTTACTGATTTCTCATTCCCAGCATTCCCATTTGATTTTTTCTTAGTTTCCAGTGCTCTGCCAAAATTCTAATTTTGTTTCTCTTTAAATGTGATAAGAATAGTTTTTAAAAGTCTGTATCTGAGAATCCCAATTTCTATCATCTTTTGTTGTCTCTGTGTGTCTGATTCCTTTTGATTATACACCAGACATTTCATTTGTAAATGACAGAAATAATTTGAGGCCTTCCTCCAGGAAGTATCTACAATTCTGCCAGATACCTGGGGGCACTAGTGATTTAGGAACCCTCAGTCTAATTTTAGAGAATGTCATGATTAAAAGCTGATCTGTAGCCTCTTTGAGAATGCTCTTCTATTTCTAGTTAACCCTAATTCTATGGTATACCCCTTCAGGGCCCAAATTCAAAATGAGGCATGTTCATCAGGTGTTCCCTCCTTGTAGGTCATAGCTGCTAACCTCTGCCCATTACTCCCACTAGCTAGCAAATTCCAGCACTGACTAATATCTCTAGAAAAACAGTGACCTTTTCCCTCTGAGCCTCCATATACCAGGCCTTATTTACTCTATCTATCTATCTATCTATCTATCTATCTATCTATCTATCTATCTATCTATCTATCTGAACCAGGGCCTTTTTATCTGGGCCTTTGTTCTTTGATGCAAGTAAAATATAAACTAGAGGCCCGGTGCACAAAAATGTGTGCACTTGCAGGGGGGGGGGGTCCCTCAGCCCATCCTATGCCCTCTAGCAATCTGGGACCCCTCGGGACATGTCCACCTGCTGCCTTAGGCCCGCCCCCCAGGGGATCGGGCCTAAGCTGGCAACCAGATATCCCTCTGGCAGCCTGGGGGCCCTCAGGGGATATCCACTTGCCAGTGGGAAGCAGGCGTAAGCTGCAGTTGGACATCCTTAGCTTTGCTGAGGAGGTGGGAGAGGTTCCCGCCACCACTACTGTGCTGGCAGCTGGCAGCCTGGCTTGTGGCTGAGCAGAGCTCCCCCTCTGGGAGCGCACTGACCACCAGAGGGCAGTTCCTGCATTGAGCATCTGCCCCCTGGTGGTCAGTGTGTGTCATAGTGACCAGTCATTCCCAGTGGTTCTGTTGTTAGGGTTAATTTGCATATTACCCTTTTATTATATAGGATAGAGGCCTGGTGCATGGGTGGGGGCTGGCTGGTTTGTCCTGAAGGGTGTCCCGGATCAGGGTGGGGGTCCTGCTGGGGTGCTTGGACAGCCTGGGTGAGTGGCTGATGGCTGTTTGCAGATTGGCCACAACCCCTTCAAGGTGGGTGTCCCCCCTGGAATGTCTGGCTAGCCTGGGTAAGGGGCTGAGGGCCATTTTCAGGCTGGCCACATCCCCTTCAGGGAGGGGGGTCCTGTTGGGGTACATGGCCAGCCTCAGTGAGCTATTGGCTGATGGCCATTTGCAGGCAGGCCACATCCCCTTCAGGGAGGAGTCCCTGCTAGGGTATCTGGCCAGCCTGGGTGAGGGGCTGATGGCTGTTTGCAGGCTGGCTACAGTCCCTTCAGGGAGGGGGGTCCCTGCTGGGGTACCTGGCCAGCGTGGGTAAGTGGCTGATGGCTGTTTGCAGCGAGGCTGGTTGGAAATTATTTAACTTCTAAAGTTGAAAATTTGTTGTTTTAACTGGAGCCCAGGTTGGGTTGCCCCTGACAACCCAGGCTCCCAGAGCTTCCTTGAGCCCAAGGCTGGAAGCAGGTCTCTGGGGTTTATCTTCTATAATTGAAACTCTGTTGCCTTGAGTGGAGACCACAGCCGGCCTAGGCAAACAGGAACCTTAGCTTCCTGCATCGCCGGGGCAAGCCTCCTGCTTGTTCCAGCTCCATGGTTGCTGGTCGCCATCTTGGCTGGGTTAATTTGCACATAGTCACTCTGATTGGCTGGTGGGCATGGGTTGGCTGGTGGGCATGGCTTAGGTGTAATGGAGTGAGGGTCGGTTTGCATATTACTCTTTTATAGGTTAGATCTTTTGTTGAGCTTTTCTGATAGTCTTCAGTGCCAGGCATGATTCAAATTACCTAATCTGTCACTACCAGAAGTAGAAATGCCAGATTTTATCCACATTTTCACCAATTTCATGACTCATTATTATTTCTTGCATCCACTGTTTCCTTCCGGATTCAATTTCCTTAATTCTAAAGTACATCATCCTACATATTCCTCCAGCAAGCTTCTTTGATTAGTTAATTCTATTAGTCTTTGCTTGAAAAAAAATATATTTATTTCCCCTTTATTCCTGAATGAGAATTAAACTGTGTATATAATTGTGAGTTGACAATCATTTTCACTTAGCTCTGTGAAGATACTATTCCACTATTTTCTGATCTGTTGCTGTCATTGAAAAGTTTGTTGTCAACATAATGGATCTCCCTTTATATGTCACTGTCATTTCTTTTTTGTTTATATTAAGATGCTTCTCTTTTTTTCTTTGACATTCTCCAGTTTCACTATAATGGGTCTAAAAATAACCTAATTTTTATTTATCCTATTTGGGCTCATGGTGCTATGTAAATCTGAGTATCTATGTTTTATCAAATCTAGAAAATTCTCAGCAATTCTATCTTTGAATATTACTTCTATACTACTTTATTTGGACTTTTCACTTTAACTTTGTTATCTCAATTTCACTTTCATATTTTCCCTTTATCTCTCTGAGCTACATTCTAGATGATTTCTTTAGATCTATTCTCCAGTTTGTCACTTCTTTCTTCAGCTGAAACTACTGGCTTATGTTTAACCTGGTTGCCAAACTTTAAATTTTGATAACATTTTCCATTTATTGAAACTACTTCAGCTTCCCATATGAGAAGCTCTTGGGGCCTGGGCTGTTGGAGCATTCCTTGGGGTCTGCTCATATCTAACAACCCTATGGTATCATTAGCCAAGGATTCATTTTAAAATTATTTTCTCAGCTTGGGGACCCCAGGACACAGATGGAATGGTTTCTGTTGTTGTTGTTGCTGTTTTGCTTTTAAATCCTAAGCATGAGTCAAGGATCCACAGTTTAGATTGGCCATTAGAGATTCCTTAATTCCTACTTCAGAACCTAGGCTGTTAAATGTTTTTGATATTTCTCTGTGCTGGTAGACAGATATCTTTAAGTCCATTCTTTTCATTGAGGACACAACCCCTTTGAAGGTTCCAGTTCCTAGTCCATACCTTAAGTGGGTTCAAGGTCTCATTTTCTGCCCTCAGTGGGTGCTAACATCCAAACTTATACATAATCAAAACCAAACCTTCAGCTCATATCTTTATCATTCAAATTTTCAGAGTTTTCTTTACATTTCTGAAGATTTCATTTTCTTTCCTGGGAGCACAATTATGCATTTAAAATAATTTTTTATATTTTACCCAGCATAAGAAGATGTTTGTAGAAGGAAGGTTTCAAGTTGCCTAGTCTACTATATTGCCAGAAACAAAATCTCATGGCATTATTTTTAAACACTCTGTCAACGAAACAAATATAATATTAATGGATTAGTTTGGGTTTTCCAGTATAACAGAACCAAGATCCACCCTATTAGTCACCTGAAAACATACAGATATATATGTAGATCTATATATCTAGATAGAGATCTAGATCTCTATTTATCAATCCAGTTTCATTCTCCAGTTTCACTACAATGGGTCTAAAAATAACCTAATTTTTAGACCCAAACTATAGAGAGATTAATTATAAGGAATTGGCTAACTCAATTAAGGTGGCTGACAAGTCCCAAGATCTAAAGATATTTCTGTTCTATTCAGGCCTTCAACTGATTGGATGGACCCCACCCATATTAGGGAGGGCCATTGTTTTACTAGTCTACTGACTCAAATGATAATCTCATCCAGAAATATCCCCACAAACACACTCAGAATAATGTTTAACCAAATGTCTCCATACCCAGAGGCCTACACAAATTGACACATAAAATTAACCAGCACATAAACTCTGGTTTTATTTTAAATTAATTTTATTATTTTTCTAAGACTCAAATCAAGCTTGCCTCTGGGACCTAACAACTCATACCTGTCACTCTACAATTGAGTAGACTCATTGGTAAGTAAGCTAGCTTTCTGCACATGGATCTAACATGCACATAATTCTACAAGTCCCTTAACAGATTTAATTCCTCTCTTTCCAAAGGATGAGTTCAAGTCTCTGGAAGTAAAAGTGTCACCTGAAAATATATTCATGATTTGTTTTTGTAAAACTTTTGGCTTATACAATCATCTATCTTTGTATTATGAACATGTGGGTAACGACATCATATAAATCCCCCATAATCCTGGTTAAATGACATAACTCATTATTAAATAAATTTTACCCTCAAGTTTTTAAAAATATAGATTGTTCTAACAAGTTTTCCACCATAATGCTGAATTTCATTCATCCTATAAATGATAATAAGCTTTTACGGAAATATACTTATATTAACATTACCCTCCTTTGCTCCTCTTCAGCATCAGCAAAGAGTTTACGAATGTTAGCTTCTGATTCTCCCACATATTTGTTAAGAATTTCTGGCCCATTGACCACTTTGGGCTCTCTTGCATTCAACATTTTGCCAATCTGTCGAGCCAAGAGAGTCTTACCACAACCTGGGGGCCCATATAACAGGATACCCTTAACATGTTTGCAACCTAAAAAGGAAAAGAAAACAATCTTACATCAACTAACTGAAATCCAAGTAAGATATCTAAAGAAAAGTTTTCTTTCTTCTTCATATGCACGTAATAAAAAGTACAGTGATTCCATTAACATACATTAATAGCCAGGTGTCATGAATAGAACAAGAATGAACAAGGGAAGCTTTTTTTTTTTCCAAATTCAGAAACAATTCCTACATCAATACCAATATTTGCAGGGGAAGCTGCTAATTAAAGGTCTTTGGAAAAGTATATTTGAACTATCATTTAGAACAAATACTTTTAACTCTATCTCTTTAAACTAAATACCTAACTAGGAACTATTACTTATTTTTCATTATTCTTTTAAAAAAAAATATTTTTATTGATTTCAGAGAGGAAGGGAGAGGGAGAGAGAGAAACACCAATGATTGGCTGCCTCTTGCACGCCCCCTGCTGGGGACCGAGCCGACAACCCAGGCATGTGCCCTTGACCAGAATTGAACCCAGGACCCTTCAGTTCACAAGCCAACACTCTATCCACTGAGCCAAACCAGCTAGGGCTATTTTCATTATTCTTCACTTTAAAGTCGGGGAGAGGGGGAGGATCTGGTGTTTTTGTTTTTTGTTGTAAATTTAACCTAACACAAATCTCTACGATACAATTCTATGGAAACTCCATCTTAGCCATAGAAATTATAGGTCTACCTGTCAATGTAAGCACTTGCAGAAAGGGCAAACATGTGTAAGTTGGATAGTATAGAGCAATCCATAGGATCCAGATGGATATTACAGACTTTGTGGATAAAGTTAAGTATTCTACTTTATGTGACTAATGAATGCCAAGTGAGGCACATGCTTTCTCGGAGCCACCCAGATGAAGTTCCAAAGGAAACTTCTTTTCTAGGCAAGCATTGCTAACTAAATGCCTTAGATGTATCATTAATAGCAAAATAACAAGACTAATAATCCAGGTGTCTTAGGATTTCTTTAGTCAACTCTACATGAGCATTTACTCCATTTCTTAAGATTAGGATGACCTGTGGTTTCTGTTTACTCACTCTAGAAATTTTCACCTTTCTAGCGGTTTCACAGTTCAGATGTATGACTTTTTTATTTTTCCTGCACCAAAAAGCACGCTGTGAAATAAAAAATCATTAGATTTCAGTGTTATACTCAAAAGTGTAGGTGAAAAAGAAAATTTCTGGAAATGGAATTTATATCTTACGTTTTCAATGATAACAATACATATAATAACTCACATAAAAGAAATCACAAGATATAACCAACTCTCCTAGAAATTCTACATTCTGAGGAGGAAGACCCTTTGGATTGCCAGTAAGTTCATTATTTCTATCATTATGTCAAAAAGGACGGAATCCCTTTTCAATCTCTGAAAGTAGTAAGATTTGTGCTTATGGAAATGCTGTGCTTATGGAGACCTGAGTGGAAACCTTTGAAGGCTTAGTCTTAACCCTTTCATCACAGAGCAAATTCCTGTCTTAAGAACCACGGCCAAAAAAACAACCACACACAAAACAAAACAAAATCCAGCCCAATAAAATGTGTTGGCCCTTAACTCACCCTTCAAGCATGAGTGGTAGGGAGATGAGGGGGAAGCCTTGAGGTCAACATCACCAAGCCCTACAGCATCCAAGTGACTGGGGCACATTTGACGAGGACTTTGGAGCCTGCCTCCTAATCTTTCCCCCCAAGCCAACGGCTACCACCATAATTTGAAGTTATTCCTATTCATAAAACACCTGCAGAGGCAAGTGATAGTAGTGGTGAAACAGGTAAAAGGAGAGGAGAGCCAGAAAGAAGAAAATGAAGATTTGCTGAGTATCCACAAAGTATTAGGTCTTATCCTCATCTCTACTTTCTTAACTTTCTCCAAGTTTATCAACTTCCCCCCAACCATACTTCCTTCCATATTAAGGCATACTTTTTTTCAAGGACTCCCAACTCATTGGCCTTCTTATACTCCTGGAACACCCATCCCATAAGCCCTGAACACAATATGGATTTATTGCATCTACACACTGGTCACAGAGCACAGCCAGAAAATATTATACCACTGGCTAATGTCCTCACAATTTCATGCCATCCAACTTCAGTTCTACTGCTTTCTCAGTCCTGCATGCCATCCTTTACTTGCTTTTGTTAGTTGTCTCTCATTCCCCTTAGAAATTATTTAGATGTTCAGTGCTCTTCTCTTCTCAAGTGCTACCCTATGCCATTAATTCTTAAAGATGGCCCACATTCCTACTTAACATATTTTTAAAAATTGACTATGGACTCCCTTTAGATTCCATATCTACAAATTTATCTGCAGACACATCCATTCTCAACATCAACATTGGCTCTCAAAGGATGAGTTTCCTTCCTCTTTTCCAAGGTTTAAATTCCAATTATTTGTACATATATCTTCTCCTTTAGACTCATCAATCCTGAATCGCAGACATGTAGCATAGTGCCTAACACTTAGTATGTACTCAATAAATGGCTGAATAAATAAATTATGGATTTCTTTCCTAGAAAAAACGAAACAAAACAAAAAAAAAACCCCTCAAAGAAAATGAGAAAGAAAAGATCTTTTTAAAATTTTTATTTAAAGTTCTTAATTTCTGGAACAGTGTAAAGTAAAAAACATAATTGCAATGACAGGGACTTTGCAAACTTAGCAAAACAAACTACATGCTATATAAATATTAGAGTCTTAACTCTATAACTCTGCTATTATATGTGGAAAATGCTCAATTTAATGTGTTTTGAATTAAATTGACCCAGATTTTATAAAATAACTAAACAATTCACAAAATAGTACCATGAAGTTTGAGGGAAATAAAATACATTTCCATGGAACTTATTATATACTAGAGGCCCGGTGCACAAGATTTGTGCACTATGGGGAGGAGGGGGGTCCCTTCAGCCCGGCCTGTGCCCTCTTGCAGTCCGGGAGCCCTTGGGGGATATTTGACTGACAGCTTAGGCCTGCTCCCCGCCACAGAGGTATAGACACAGGAAACTGTCCTCTCAAAACAGCCAGTGGTGCCCTATCTGGCTTGGTTCAGTGGATAGAATGTTGACCTGTGGACTGAAGGGTCCTAGGTTGGATTCTGGTCAAGAGCACATGCTGGGGTTGCAGGCTTGATCCTCATTAGGGGGCATGCAGGAGGCAGCCGATCAATGATTCTCATCATTGATGATGCTCTCTCTCTCTCCTTCTCTCTTCCTCTCTGAAATCAATAAAAATATTAAAATAACAACAATAAACAGCTAGTAGTAACCTGTTGTGGCTCAGCCTTGGAGGGGAGGGGAGGGAAGTGCCTGGAAATGAGTCTGACAGGCTCCTAGCTACCGTAGGCCTTAACATGCCCAGCAGTTCTTAATATGTTTTGTAAAAACCCTGAGGTTTTTATAACCAAGGAAGGTGCACAATAAGAGATATGCTTAAAAACTAAGTCTGGTGGTAGACTGGAGGAAGAACTAGCAAAGAAAGAGAGAGGGTGGAAGTCTAGGTGAAGAAATGTTCTTAACCTTTTTTTCTGGGGACACTGCCTCACTGGCTAGCTCTGGATTTTCACCAATTAAGTTTTGCATAACCCTCCAAGTTTTGGAATTTAAGTTGCTAATTACATTTGAATATAGGAATAAATTAAATAATTAAATCCTGGAATATCATATTATTTCATTCATTCAACAAAGGCTACATTTGGTGGTGGGAAAATGATTGCTTCTATTTTCTCAGTGAAATAAAGATTCCAGGTGACTGGCTGCTGGTGAAGATGGAAGAAGGGAAGAGGTAGTGTCAAAAGTTTGAGGAGAATGGGAGAAACTAGTTATCTCAAAGAGTAGGAGAGTAAACTGACTAAACTAGAGAAATATAAAAGAAACACCAGAAACTACTGCTTCCAAGGCATACTAACAGCCCACCTGAGAGTTGGTTCTAAATTTAAAATGAGATCAGACACCATGGTTTTGTGTTTTTCTTAAGCCATATTTAATAGTTTGGGTACTGATACAGAACAGGCAGTAGCTGAGACACCTTGGGGCTTTGACAGACATAGAAGATGAAGGGTAAGGTCAGTAAGGGTGTGTGCAAGGAAGATATAAACGCGGTAGACCATGGAATCTAAGCTGAGTAAAGAGGGAAGAGAGGACAAAATGGTTGGGAAGTGACAGAGCAAATTAACTGGAGGGTCCCATGAGGTCAAAGCTGCTGGACTTGGCCTGGGAAGAATGCTAGAAGTAAGCAAGGATCAAACGGAAGGTGGCTAGAGAGTAGGATGCTTAAAACAGATTCCAGAAGTGGCTATTGGTAATGGCAGAGTCTTGGGTCTGACCAAATACTGGGTGGCTGAGAAGGAGTGAAAGAAACGAGGAAGTCAAAAAAGTGTAAGGATAGATTGCTGAACAAATTACCAACAAGGATACTAAAGTCACCCAACATACAAATAAATCATACAGGGAAGATTACAGTTAGGAAAAGCAAGTGAGCCAATTTCTTTATCTGGCTCCCTTGTCCATTCCTCACTAGCAGGGCTACTTTGTTCTCTTTCATTTTGTTCTACAAATGGTACTGACAGTGGAAAGTATTAATGTTTATTACTACATCATTAAGTAATATCTATTACTAAAGGCACAAATAATATAAAATGCTAAAGAAATAAGCATAGCAAATGGTAATGCCATTGTTTACTAAAGAGTTAAGTTAATGAGACACTGGAACCTCACACTAAGACTATATTCTTATATTAAGTTCTTTACAGAATCTCATTCTAAACACCTTATCATAAATGATGTTTAATGATTCCACGGGATATGAACCACAAAGCTGCATTTTAATTATGCTTTACAACAGATACCGGTCAAAAGGAAGAAAGTATGATTTGTGGTCAGGTGCCAAATAAAGGAGGATTGACTGAATTAAATGTATTAAGAAATAAATCAAGTGAAAAACTCCAGAGAACATTAAAAATTACTAATAGCCCAACTTTTTTGACCAATGATTCTCAAACTTGGATATCAAAAACTAGCAAAAGAACTTAAAATAAAAAACCTAGGGAGACATGCTATCATTAAGTTGCTCAGTTTTTATTTGGCAAAGTAAAGATTTCATAAATAAACAAACAAATCAAACCTGACATTTATCACCACCATTTCATATAAAATGTATTTAATACTAAAAGGCAGAAGGACATAATCTCAAAGGACATTCTTTTGCATTAAATAAACTTGGTTTTATGTACATTGTTAATAGTAAAGGCTATTTAAGTCAGCTTGCCTGGATTCAAATCCTGGTTCTTCTATTTACTAGCTAGGAGTAACAATAGTAACAACCTCAAAAAGTTATTAAAGGATTAAACATATAGTACTAAGCATTCTTCCTGGCACCTAGTAAGAGCTCATAAATATTGGCTATTAAATAATATTAGCTTTATTTTTACATATTTGCTGTAAAGGAGTGATGAAATGGGGCCAGACTCCCAACTGGCATGTGAGAATTAGAACTATTAAGTGACTGTAAAACTTGGGAAAAACAAAACTATTTTGCTTACAAAATTTTTTCTGAGAGTGACTACTGTGGCCATTTAATATTTTAATTCTATTGTCACTTAAATATTGCCAACTATAGTATTCATTCCACTGATGAACATCTAGCTCCAAATTAAACGAGCAGGAAAAGATATGAATCACATCATTTTCACAAAGACTTCACTAGTGTTTGGTAAGCTGGGAATTCTCCATGGTTACCCTCTTTCCTCTGGGTAGATTACTATCTGTCTCAATCCTGCCTGCTTCTCTTGTGCTGTAGGCAGTCAATTCATACCTATTTCTCAAGCTTTCCAAGCTCATCTAGGATCAATATGTAGATCATTCATAAAAGCCAGGCTACCATGATGATCAGTTCCACATGTACACATCCTTCTATCATCTTCCCCCTGCCTGTCTTATCATAATATGTATGTTTCTTTCTCAAAGTTCTCATTTCCCCCATTGCAACAATTCTGGGTCCCCAACTACCAGATATTAGAAAGTTGCCACTCCCCTTTCTTAGGGAGCACACACCCTGCTCTGTTGGCACTCACTAGGGATGACTTGGTTCTACTGAGATGAACTGGGGCTATTTCTGGGTATTTGCAATGCTAGATTACCACAGCCCATCCTTTGCCTCTTAGTTTGAGATAGATTAGTATAAGATGTCTTATCTCACTTCTAGCTACCACTCTCTCACCTGAATCAGCAGTTCTCCCAACAATGTACAAAATGTGCACTACTGTTTTGAGCCTCAGGTGTTGATATCCAGGGGTTATAATCATACAAATTTTGGTGAGGAAAACTTCAAGAGGTTGTAAGGTATGTGCTACAAAAGCTTAAAATGATTTCTGATCTAAAAGTCTAAATAGAATAAGGCCTTACCTAATATAATATGACTTACCCAGCCCCTCTGATGAAAGGGATACATGAAAATATTTGTTATCTAATATACTACTTGTAAACTCTTTTCTTAAAATAGCTCCATGAAAAATACACAGCCTTACTTCTGTAATAAAATGAATAAACAATAATCTTTACTATTTGCAATCTTTCAAACACTATCCAAAAAGTGACATTTGTATCTTAGAAAGCAGTGAAATTTTCTTTGTTTGCTTGAGACTTTATCAGAGGCCAGCTGCAATGATGAAAAATTGTCAGTCAGCTTTTAGTTATCCAAAAGTGGAATAATGAAAGCAAATGCTAATTTTACACAATAGTGAGCAGAATAATTTGATCTCAAATTAGCATCAGGATAAGGGGTATTTAGTTCATTTTTGTAGGCAGCATGATTTATAAAGAGAGAGAAAAATATGAAGTGGGTTTTGAATGATAACTGATGTTTAAAATTTTTTAAAAATATTTTTTCATTGATAAGAGAGAGAGAGAGAGAGAACATCAATGATGAGAGAATCATTGATTGGCTGCCTCCTGCACACCCACTACTGGGGATTGAGCCTACAACCCGGGCATGTGGCCTTAACGGGAATTGAAGCCGGACCGTTCAGTCCACAGGCCAACGCTCTATCCACTGAGCCAAAACAGCTAGGGCAATGATAACTGATGTTTAAAGGGAAATCCCAAGTAGCTCCCGTTCAAATGCAGAGATTCACTATGTTTGCCAAAGAGCGACGCTAGTGGCAAGTTAGGACATATTCACAAGTCTTGCAAGCTTCTCTCTGCAATTATGCAAACCAGATCTGAATGCTCCTTTTTAAGTAGTGCATGCACTTGAAAATACCATCACAAATTAATATTAATATTTGATCTTTCATTTTAAAGTTTGCCTAATTCCAATTTCTCCTAGAATCATGATTTAGTTCTATTCAACTTATCATTTTGGTACTATGATATGATTATTTAAGAAACAGTTTAGGATTTTCCAGCCAAGCAATGAAGACTTGGAGCATAACTTCCATCAACTCATAATGTTTGTTTGTTTCAAAGACAGTCAATCATCATCTAAAACAGGTTATTACCTACATTTGCATAGCTGTGCACTTACCGAATCTTTAAGGAAAGGAAACACTTAAGACTAAAAACACAACTTCTAACCTCATTTGAGCAGTCAGATCTTTGATAAGCCTGACTAGGTATCATTTCATCCAGTAGAGACTTGCTGTTGCCCCAACAACTGTAAATTACCAAGAGTGCTTTGAGTTCCGTTACAATAAAGTGAGAAGTCCCTAAGCCTGAAGCTCCAAGCAGCTGTGCAAGATATCTACCACCTGACTGGTCTATACCCAAATTAGTCAACTGAGATTTAATATAGATCTTCTCATTAGATAGTCTAGAACTAAAGATGGGGTATGTGTAGCAACTCTCCAAACTAATCTTTGCTGACACCCCCACCCTTTTACACTCCCTCCTAGGGTGTGGCCTGGTATTCTGTGAATTCTTGATGACAAAGATCATGCTTCTATTAGCAGGTCTTGCCTTGCTGCCACCTGGCAGTATGTATCTTCATTGGTTTTAGAATTTTACAGCTTTTCCTTTCTTCTTTGTTTTTCGTCCATATCTTAAGTATAAGCTCATTTTACTTGCTGTTCTACAAGGCCTCTGCTCCAGACTAACCAACATCTTGTCATCTATCAGTTCATGTTCTTCTGTTCCTCAGGAATCAGCTTCTTAATGAATGGCACCTAATTCTGAACACAACTGACTATTAATACCACCTAGCTCTGATCACATCTTTGGGTTCTCTACTTTAATACTTACAGTAGTGGTTGTCAAACTTTAACAAGCACCAGCATCCAATGGAGCTTTCCAGGCATCACTCCTAGAAATTCAAATTCATTAAGTCTATAGTAGAGCTGAAGAACTGAATATTTAATAAGTCCATCCCCAGGTGATTCTAATGCAGGCTAGAGGACACCTTGGAAAACATCATTCACAGTTACAACTCACACTGTATTAAATTGCTTTCTAAGAGTCCTTAGGTTTTTATTCTATTTAGTGTATATGTTTAATAGTCAAAAATCATAAGCTGGTAAAAAAACATTTTTTATTCCTCCACAAGTTGTAGTTGTAAAACAGCAATGAGCTATTCTAACAAGATAAAAGTTATCAAGAGTAAATGTAAGATTCC
The DNA here is from genome assembly GCA_004026665.1 of Murina feae. Taxonomy (NCBI): domain Eukaryota; kingdom Metazoa; phylum Chordata; class Mammalia; order Chiroptera; family Vespertilionidae; genus Murina; species Murina feae. The sequence continues at coordinate 16,589 of PVJC01009888.1, forward strand.
TCTACTTGAGTACAACTGGGCAAGATATGGCTTTGTGAGTTACTCAACAGTAAATTCAATATGAGTCAAGATAGAATGTAGATGTCAAAATGTTAATGCAACTTCAGTCTGCATTAAGAGAAGACTGATGTTTTGAACAAAGGATGGATATTTCTGGTCTATTTTAAACAGGGACCACACTTACAGTACTCAAATTGATTTCTGGGTTTCATAACTTAAGGTGAATATAAACAAATGTTAAAGTTCAGAGAAATGTGAAGAGAATGGTAAAGGACTAAAATTCAAGTTACAAAAAAGATTGGCTGGAGGAACCAACCAAGTTTGGAGATTTAGTTTAGAGAAAAGATGAATCTACAGGTAGTTTATTCTGGACAAAATAATATCTTCCCAAACCTAAAGGGCTTTCATAGGGAAGTAGGGTGATCCTTGTTCTGTATGGTCTTAGAGGGAGAACTGGAGTGTGTAGTAGAAGCTATAAGTATATTCATCCTACCTTAACTAAGAAGATTCAACTTAAACCTCCAGTTGTCCAAAGAACTGAACTGCAGCATTCAGAGAGAATGATTTTCCTGTCACTGGAGGAATTCAAGCTTAGCTTAATCAACTTGGCAGAAGTTATTCGGCAGATATGAAGAGGAAATTCAAATGAAAGACAAGTATGTGAACTAAATGACTCTTATGATCCTTATACTACTGAGATTCTACAATTCATCTGATATTCTCTGACTGAACCAGATAGTTTTGTAAAGTGAGCTTTGAAATAGTCCAGGATGGGAAGAAAGGAGGCTGAAGACTAGTAAGATAATAACGAGGCTATTGGTATAATTTAAGTATAATTTACTGAGGCTATGAAAAAGAAAAAAGGAATGATCCAAAAAACAAAAAAAAAAAAAATTAGGAGTATTCAAGACTGCATTGGAAAAACACAAGCACACATAAATACAGCCAACAGATCTTGGTCAAAGGAGCAAAGGCAGTGCAATGGAGCAAAGACAGTGTTTTCAACCAAATGGTTAACTAGAGCACTGGCCGGTGTGGATCAGTTGGTTGGAGCATTGTCCAATGCACCGATGGGTCATAGGTTTGATTCTCAGTCAGAGCACATACCCAGGTTTCCAGTTCAATACCTGGTTGAGGCGTGTACAGGAGGCAGCCAATCGATATTTCTATCTCACATCAATGTTTCTCTTTCTCTCTCACTCTCCCTTCCTCTCTCTAAAATCACTTTAAAAAACAAACATATATATCCTTGGATGGGAATTTAAAAAAAGTGGTTACTGGCCGAAATGGACACCCACATGACAAAAAAAATATTAATTTAGACACAGATCTTATGTACATTACTAATTTAGTGTTCCAATTAGCAATTCTCCAACAAGCAATTGTTGAGATTTGAGAATTCTCAAATCACTCCAATAGGCAATTCTTGGACCACCACCTGGGTGTCTGATAATTCAACTTAATTCTGATATTATCTACCTGGATATTAGATATTAGATTCAATAGATTGTGGGCTCAATCCTAAAAGACAAAATATGTCCCTCACCTCCAACTTCAGATGTCAGACTATTTATTACCTATGCTTCTGATTGACTGGCTATAGATTGGAGGTTCCAATAACCTCCTCCTTAGCAACTCAATTCGATGTTAGTCACATTATTACCTCTACTTCTGATCAACTTGCTATGAATCAGAGGTTCCCATTAATTTGCTAACTCGGCTCACAGGATTCAGAGAAAGACTGGTTTATTATAAAATAACTCAGAACAGCCAGATGACAGATGCATAGTGCAAGGAACAGGAAAAGGGTGCAGAGCTCCATGCCCTCTCCAAGCACCACTCTCCCCGCACCCTCGTGTGTTCAATCCAGAAGCTCGCTGAACCCAGTCCTTTTGGGTTTTTCTGAAGACTATTTTAGATAAGCACGAGTAATGAAATCGTTGGCCATAGAGGACTGAAGGCAGTCTTTAGCCCCTCTCTCTTCCTCAGAGATCAGGGAGTGGGACTAAAAGTTCTAATCACAGAAATGGCTCCACTGGCAACCAGCCCCCATCCTTAGGTGCTTTCCTATAGACTTATTATTATTTTGTTTGTTCTTACCCAAGAATATTTTTTCCATTGATTTTTAGAGAGAGTGGAAGGAAGGGGTAGAGAGAGAGAGAGAGAAACTCCAATGTGAGAGAGACATATCCATTGGTTGCCTTCCATATGCACCCTGACCAGAGCCAGGGATTGAGCCTGCAACTGAGGTATGTGCCCTTGACCAGAATTGAACTCTTGACACTTCAGTCCATAGGCCAATGAGCCAACCACTGAACAAAACCGGCCAGGGCCCAAGGACATATTATTAACACAACACCACCATTATAACTCTCAACACTTAGGAAGTTTATGTGTACTGGGAGCTGTGAGTCTGTGGACGAAAACCAAATATATATGAGAAATATAATTTGGTCAACTGATTCAATCTTTAGTCTGTGACAATAAACTATGATCTTTCTCTCCTATGTTGACACAGGATCTACTGGAGCCATTACCACTTATAAGACAAATCTGAATTTTGAACGGCTGTGTTCTACGTCATTTACTATCACATTTGGTCAGTTTTCTATAGCCAGATAAAATCAGACTACAGAAAATCTGTAACTAAGTAAAGTGAGTCTTCCCTATCTTTTTCTAAGCTCATCACAGCCACAATCGGTTGCCTAAATGAAGAGTTGCAGAGGAAAGCAAAGTAATCAGGTAGCAGACAGAAAAGTAAGAGCCAATAAAGAGAAGTTTCATGGAAAGAAAAGTTTCAGTAAAAGAAAAAAGTGTCAGGCAAAAATGTTGTTGTGGATCACCATGGAAATGTCCCTGGAATGCACTAATAATCTGCAATTTGGATAATTCTCCTATGTATATTTGAGATTTGAGTGAATCTATCTGATGTGTGGATTAGCAGCATACTAATTATAGGTTTATCCTATAGTAACCATTCATTATCAAAAGGCATTTAAGTCATGCTAAGTTTTCTCCCTCATGACAGGATTCTAGATAGATTTTTCAAAATCAAAGCACTTCTAAAAAATTATATCATTATGGATAAATTCGAGTAAATACATGTATAGACAGTATAGAAGGTACAGATATATATTTCTTTATATATTAGTTTTCAGTCACTCTGGAATAAAAATAGGACTCAAAACTATTACTTGCCCGGAGAAAAGATACTGTGTTAAAGCCAGAGGTATTAGTGAAGAACTCAAAGTCACATATAAATCTCTTGAGTATTGAATACATTATCTATAATAACTTTCAATCTTTAAATTTCACACTATTAGTAAAATGGTATAGAAGGAATTTACTGCTGTCTACTCTAACTTCTTTGTAAAACCTGAAAGAATATCATGTTAATTATTAAAAAGTTTCTTGGGGAAAAAAAGTTTCTTGCAGGGTTTTGGTTGTTTTTTAAATTTAAATTATGGACATATTATCAAAGGTAGATTGCTCCAAGTAACAAATCAGATTGAACTCTGAGAAGTCAGGTTGAATCATGGTAGAAGTACTCTTGTAAATAATTTTTTGTTAAGTTCTGAGCAACATTTTGCTAACACTGCTCCTTCTTTCTTTCACTTCCTTCCTCCAACATCCTATTCTCTATTGTGTCTATCAAGATGGTTGTTGTTTTTCCAAGTCAGTGTATCACATATAATAAACTGACAAGATTTATAGAAGTGGTGGAACATTTATCAGCTCCTCTCTGATGGAATGTGATAAAAAGTAAATAAAAATCAGCCAAGGTATGAGTTCACAAATTAAAAAAATATATTTCCAAGTGTCCCCTTGACTACCTTATCAACAAACACTGTACAAATGGGTAATTACAAAACAGCATAATATAAGGCGTGTTAACTATTTCAACAGCAATAAAAGTTTAAGATAAAAAAATATATCTAAACATTTGATTAAAGTAATTAGATTAAAGAGTTCTGCCCTTTACAGAGCTATAGAAGTGCCTTTTGGCAATATAACAATACCAATCACATACCATCTAGAAAGTTTTTGATAGTAAGCCAGGTACTATGTTAGAAAATATATACACATTAATGCTATCTTGACAATAAACTTTTAAAGTAAATAACTTTGCAGGTCGGGGTACCAAGGTTCACAGAATTTAGGGTCTAAGGCCCTAAGTATACAAGTGACAAAGTGGTAATGGCCGGCTCAAAGCCAATTTTGTTTGTTGTGCCCAAGAGTCTTCTTACTGCTGAGGAAGAGATATTAATTTGCTATTACAGGGTTTATTTAGATAGATTTTTGCTAATGCTATTTATCTTTTTGAAAGATAAAATTTTATCAATATATTCTTTCATGATACATTAAGAAAAAAGTCACAGAATGGTGACTTGTGTTATTCTCTTTAAACAGAAAAATAAATCTATACAGAGTTCACAGAGTCAAAAACACATATGGTTATAAATACTTAGAAAGAGGTCTGAAAAGATTCCTGCCAAACTCTTTCCAGCAATTACCTCTAGGAGAGGGAGTAAAATTGGGGTGGGTAAAATGAAGGGAGATATCAATTTTCAGTCTGCATATCTGTGTCATTTTATGAGGATGCATTACTCTTGTAAATTGCAAAATAGAAAACACACATGTGCATGGTATACACACACACACACACACACACACACCACACTATACTGACCTGATGCCTTTAATTTTGAACACTGTTTTTACAGCACCCATACATAAAAATGGCATTTCCCACTGAGGTAGATAGTAGGTGACAAGAACCTAAGCAAATACTTTTCCTTTTATTTCTGGAGTCTAGTTCTATTTCAAATTAGTGCAAGAGGTCTTTCCTAGATTAAGAAGGAATCTAAAAGGACCTACATAGATTTAGTAATGAATTATAAATACCTGCTGTGACTTTTAAAGGATGTGCCTTGCCCTAGCTGGTTTGGTTCAATGGTCAGCCTGCAGACTGAAGGGTCCCACGTTTGATTCCAGTCAAGGGCACATGCCGGGGTTGTGGGCTCAATCCCCAGTAGGGAGCGTGCAGGAGGCAGCCAATCAATGATTCTCTCTCATCATTGATGTTTCTCTCTCTCCCCCTCTCCCTTCCTCTCTGAAATAAATAAATAAATATATATATATATATATATATATATATATATATATATATATATATATTTAAAATAAATAACTAAATAAAGGATGTGCCTCAAGTCTTTACTGTTTCAATGTATCTGCTGCTTTCCCATATTGCCTACTTTGCTACACAATGTGCCTTGTTTTACAAGATACTACTTTGGAATGTGCAAATAATAATGTTGTTCCCAAATACACTGGAAGCATATTGAGGGCAAGAGGTGGGTCTAACTGTCAAAGTGTTCTATAACTGAGGTTAATTAAGTTCTTGGCATTTATTCGTTTCTTAAAAATTCATGTGAGCAGCCACCATGCCAGGAGCAGAAAATATACTAGGGACAAAATGAGCAAGGTTTCTTCCTCTGGGGGTACAGACATGGGGAGAAAAGTCTGGAATATATACATGTAATGAGCAATTATATTACAATGTAATAATGCATAAAAGAAAATATGGAATTATTGGAACACAGAGGAGCAACATGAAAGCCAAAAACACCTTGAAAAAAGCTGCAGCCTAAAGGGAGGAGTTAGATAAAAAGATGATGAACAAACAACCTTGGATATAAAGCAGGTAAGAGACAGTAGCACAGCAAATTAGAGGACCTGAAAATAGCACAGGCTGGCTAGAACCCAGAGCAGTGGCTGAACCAAGAGCATGGGGAGAGGCACAGACTGACAGGCGGGAAAGTTTGGCAGGGGCCATACCACATAGAGCTTGTAAGCCATGGAAGGAGTTAAGGAGAGCTACTAAAGAGTTTTAACCAGTGGAGTGACAGGATCAGACTTGCCTTTTTATAAAAATCGCACCAGATACAGTGTGGAGAATGGATTAGAGAAGGGCAAGGCTGAAGGCTTAGGGAGCAATTTAGGCAAGAGATAATGGTGTCCTGAAGGAAGGTAGTGGTGGGGGAGATGGAGAGAACGGGGTAGATTGGAGATATTGAGGAGACTGCAGCACTGACAGTCTATTGTGTGACTGACTAGAAATGGGAGGTGAGGGGAAGAGAGGAGTTATGGAAAGTTTTCAGCTAGAGCATTGCCTGAGATAGACAATACAGAGGTAGAAGCACGTTTAGGGAAGATGGATGGGGGCAGCTGAATGAGTTTAATTTTGAACTCCCTTTGTGATCATGAGATAGCCATATGCTGATAAATATCCAGAGCCCTAAACTGAGACTGAGCTAGAATATGCATCTTTGAGAGTGAATGACATAAAGATACTAATTGAAGCTACAGATACATGTGATCAATTCTGGAGAAAATAATTAGAGTGAGGAAGAATAGGTCTTAGAGAGACTCCTGAGGAACTCCAACATGGTGAAGGACACAAAGGAGACTGAGAAGGGACATCAGAGAGGTAAAGGAAAATCTGAAATCCCTACAGTGAGAGAAACCAAGTAAAAAAGAAATTTCAAGAGTGGTCAACAGTATACACACACACATACATATACATGTGTATATATATATATATATATATATATATATATATATATATTAATATAATGAAGCATTTATTTGAGGATTAAGATGAAATCATACAAATAAAATTTGTATAAACACAAGTCCACATTGAATTATAATACAGATAGCAAAAACAAAGTAAAAACAAAACTATATACACTATATACACTTGGTGGCTATATACACTTGGACACAGTTGTGTCTTGTACACTAGAAAGTCTTTTATAAAATAATCATCTTAGAGCAACAGAAGATCAATGTTCAGTGTCATCCTGCAGGATGCGTTACTTTAGCCATCTCCTCCTGATTTCTCCAATGATTATTTTATTTTAACATGTATGTTCCATCTCTAAGTTAATAGTTCACTTAAAACAGAACTTCTGAGAGGTATTAAAAAGCACATGAAGAAAGTGGGCTAGAGTTATTAGACATTATAGTCCTACCACCAACTCTTCATGTCTCTTGAACTCATGACAATTTGAATATATCAGATTATTAGAAAAGTAGCTTATTTAGAAAACCTTAGTGTCTTAGAGAGTTCATTCACTCTCATATATTGAGTACTTAGGCTTCTTACTCAAGGCCATGGTACTGATTTTTGCCACATTCAAGTTCCAGAAAACCTGCCAGAAATGAGAAAACCAAGAAATCCCAACTGAGACAGTTTCTCTACTCAAACTTTAAACCTGAACAGATAAAGAGATCTTTATGCTTTCAATCAATGTTCTCACTGCCTTGGCAAAAACCTGAGGTTTTGGAAAATGCCTCTGATCTTAAAAAGAAGAAGAAAAGAAGCGTAAAGGAGAAAGAAGGCAAAGGAGGAGGAGATGGTTTAGCTATTTAGCTGAGGAAAGTTAAAACAATGGTCTGTCTGACATCTAAATACAAAGGTCAGATTTCTGTAGCTATAACTACCTCTATATACACTCACTACATAGAATTCTAGCAAATTACTAAAGTACTGAATAACTTCTGAATGCTAAGGTTGTCATTTATAAATGTATATAGGAAATAGTAGGGGGTGAGGCCAGAACTATAGACCTTCAGCGTTTTCATAATTCCTCTCTTCCTTTTTTAAAAAAATTTTATTGATTTCTTTACAGAGAGGAAGTGAGAGGGACAGAGAGTTAGAAACATCGATGAGAGAGAAACATCGATCAGCTGCCTCCTGCATACCCCCTACTGGGGATGTGCCTGAAACCAAGGTACATGCCCTTGACCAGAATCGAACCTGGTCAGTCTGCAGGCTGACGCTCTATCCACCAAGCCAAACCAGTTAGGGCCTCACTTCCTTTTCATACCCAAACCTATTATGGCTAAGTTCTTAGAATCTTTATATATGAAAAGCTTTGTAAATATCTGATAATTAATTAGGGAGAAAAGGCAAAAGTGGAACTCTTTACTCATCACAGGATATTCTTCGAAATAAAATTCAAGGCTTTCCTAACTACTTGGTTCTTTGCTTCATCTTTCTGTATCTGGAGAGGCAGTTCAGAATACAGACTCTGAATCCAGACATCCCTGGTTTCCAGTCCCAGCTTTGGTAACTTATTATTTGTACAAACTTAGTAAATAATTTCCTTCTCCTGCTTCAGGGTTCCTGAGCCAAGAGAACCAAGTTCTAGTACCAGTTCTGCCTGTGATTTGCTTAGTGACCTTGGGCCACAGTTTTCTGCATCTGTAAGGAATTGCCATTAATGTCCTGGGAATGCTTTTCCCCTGTGCTATTCTCCTCCAAGGAAACTTCGTGAAGGGAACAGGACACACCTATTCCCCTGCTCCCTTGCTGTGCTGACATGGAGCTACCATGAGAGAGAAATAGCCTGAGATAGTATCTTTTTGTTTGTGTTTTTAATTACACAAGTAGAAATCTAGTATCACAGTAAAATACTCAGACAGAGGTACGAAGAGTAAAAGAACAAAAATCTCCCCTTTATTTCCCACCCTTCCTTTTCATAGGAGTAAACAATTTTTTTGCAATTCATCCTGTGTCTGTAGAGACTTTTATAATGCATTTACTTTCATGTTTTTTTTTAATAAAACAAATATATCTGTGTATTTAGAGCTATATCACTTTAAGATTTGCTCCACTGTATTCCATAATGAGGACAGGAGAATGTAGCACAATTTATTTAATCATTTCTTTACTAGGTTCAAACTGAGACTTAAACTTTATAGTGACCAAATTATTGGTCCATACATAACTCAACTATAGTTGCCAGTAAGTCTAATCCATTGGTGACATTATAGACAATTCTGCATCCCCAAAAGATTTTTCTCTAAAATTTGTCTGTAAATAAAAAATGCCAGCTGAATTTGCATATGGTTCTACTCTGAGATATAGGCACAGCCATGTGATTTCTATTCAAGTGTAAGTAAATTCAAACCAATGGTTTAAAAATTCAAACCAATGGTAAAATTAATTCAAAGTTAAAAATTTCAATTTATAGAAAGGTACTAATAGTATTTATTTTATTTTTATTATTATTATTAGAACATATGCTTGATCTCTAAATTCTGCTGTAGAGATTTTGGAAATCACATGATCATAAGCCATTTTCTTCTAATTAAAAAAAAACTTCATACAGTTCCCAAACTGAAGTTAGAATTAGTAAACTATTAAACTGTTACATTCCTCATATCCAAGTATCATCTATAAGTACTTTGTGGAAAATCAGACGGGAGAAGTTTTGCATCTCTAACCAACGAGTGATTGCTTTCTTTTGCTTTCCTAATAAATTACAGACAGACTTGAACAGATGTCAGGTTGGCATTCAAAACTTAAAATATAGCTGAAAAGCAAGTTATGACTAATACAAGGGAAAAAGATGAATGTCAGAAAGCTTCATTTTTTCTTCTTTTTTTTTTTCAAATTTCAGATAAGCTCTTTAGCCTTAGGGTTCCTTTTACAGAGCCCTGGAGTTCGGCTAGCTGTCTTAACCCCCATTTAAATTGCAATCTCTGCTCATGAGTGGGGGTGTGAAATGCATTTTAAGAGTGTCAGTGTTTATGTTAATCTTAGCAAGAACTCCCTCTCTCCCTAATATGGCATTTTCAAAACCTTAGTGCTCTTTCTTCCACTCTGTTTTATTTGCACTGTTCTTAGCATCTGAAAGATGTCTGCATGCGACTGAAAGTCTCCTTATCTCTCAGCAGTTCTACTTTATACAGTAACTGCAGCCTCACATATGATAGCAGAAAAGAGTTGCTTTCCTCTAGAATTTCAAAAGAAACCTTAAAAATACAGATTGAAAATGGGCTCAGAGAGGGAGGCACAGAGGAAAGGGTACGAAAAAGAACACACTGTCTGTTTGGAAGAATGGGGCACAAGATCATAACTCGTGGCTTTCCTCCCCACTTGGTGGCCTGGATATCTACAAGGTATAGACCTGCCAAAGGACAGAATGAGGCTTGAAGACTTAGTGTCTCTACACCCCTTTCATTCTAGCTCTAAAATGGGTAACTTCTACCAAACCTCCTTTCCTTGGATACATGTAAACCTAGCCCTAAAACTACACTAAGTGATGCTAATTCTTTAACAATTATTCCACTGTTCTTTGAACAGGATTTGTATGTGTTTTTTTCCTCTCTGACATTTACAGTTTAGAGGTAATTGCCAGGGGTGCTGAAAAATGAAGTTACTTTGCAGAAACTATCTTTGCCAACAAAAGAGCTAAAATGAGAACCTAGGAAATCAATTGTTATCCTGAGCACTCTCCAAACCTGCATGCAAAGGACTCAATGTGGCAAACATGTATGTTCAATTGACATCAAGTATTCTCAAGGACGGCAATCAGCTGTTGAGTTTATTCACCTGTACTTCCAAATACTGGTTCTTGATGCCCATGTTTCTACCCTGGCACTCAAAAGGTGTTTCTATTATCCCGCAAAGTAGGACTTAAAGTCATTTGTAACTAAACATCCACCATTAAAAGCCTGGAGGATATTCTGACTAAATAGTTATTTGGTATTCACTAAATGCAAGGTATAAAACTAGTTTTCTTTGTGAGTGCTTTTATATACTTCCAAGGAAGAGCTGCCCTATGAGAGTTTGGGTGAGTCCAACTGCTACAGACAAGGAAAATGTACATAGTTACACTGATGAAAACAACAACAAAAACAAAACTGATATTCCCCCTAAGTAATCCCTTTTCCTATTTCTACATATAGCCTTTCTTCCTCTGTCTGGAGGATGGTATGTGACTTCCTTTCCCATTTAGGCTTTCCTTAATTAGAATTCTATAAAAATATTATAACAAAAACAACAGGGTAAATATTATATAATTAAAAATACTTCAAGAGAGAAACTAAAAGATTGGAAACAAAACCATAAGTTTGCAGTTGCTTATATGAAAAATAATACAACAATTATTAAATAATAATGTAAGAATAAACTCTGTTTTGCATACTCATAACTATAAACCTACGTTTGCCCCATCCTGTATAGGACACTTATTTCATGTTATTACCTCATCTGATCCCCAATTTTGTTCATAACTGTGTGCCTCTCTCTTGTTAGTCCTTTTGTCTTCCTACATCTCATCAGCAACATTCTGCATTTATCTAAACTATATTTTCAATTTTAAAAGAAACATGAAGTTTTACAAGCAAAAAAGAAAGAACTGTATTACCTAGAAGCATAATTATCAGTCTCATAAACATGACACAATAGAATTCTAAATTTATCACTTTTTGAGCTTCAAACTTTGATGTTCAAGCAAAAAGATCCATTTAGTTAAGATTCCTGTTTGCAAAGTAGACATAACTCTAGACTTCATGGTAAAGATAATGATTTGGTCTCAAGCCAACAGTAAAAAAGTTCTCTGCTTAAATCAAAACAAAACATCCCTATAATTATTCGTTTCTAATCTTCTTTTTTTTCATTTGAATTGATTTAACTAATCATACCCAGTGTCCAACTGGATCCCACAACCATACAGGTTTATCTATTTAGTTAACCGAGCGTAAGCAAAATAATCAACCAATTTTGTTTCTACCTGGCAGGGTAAAAGAACACAAGGTATATATAAGAAGGACTTATATAGCATTATTTTATATTCTATCTAAAAGTAGCAATTTGTATTTTTTACATATCTTTACCACTGCCTAATGAGAACTTTATAAACACACTGTTCTTGGAGTGTAACAAGTCCTCAAAATTAAAAGTAAAAAAGAAGCCTCTATTGGAAAATAGGGAATGACACATGCATAGCCAGAGAATTAATTCATAGCCATTTTAACATTAAAATAAGTAGCTTTAGGATACTAAGAATCTTTATTCAGAATAAAGACAATGTCTTTCAGTCCAGCTCAAAAACCAAGGTAGTTTTATATTTACTCTCTTTTAAATCAAATTTATAGCACATGCTTCTTGATGGGAAAAAGCCATGAAAAGATATATCACTTAAAAAACAAACAAACAAACAAACAAACAACACGATGGAACCTTTTTTTGTCTAATTAAATTAGTGTAAAAATATTAGAAAAATAAGTATATAAAAAGAGCTCTGGATAGTAGCACTCAGAAACAAAATTCAAATCGATGGTCCTTAGTCAAAAGGGATGTTAATAAAAATAAAAGCATACTATTATAATTTAAACAATTTCAATACGGGTTGCAGAAACAGACTAAAGTCACTCAGAATGCTGTCTCTGTTCTGGTTTAATTTCAAATTCTTTGACAGCTGGCAAAATCACAAATCAACCAATATGAGTTTTACCCCTTTATGAACTACCTAACTCAGACAGAGGCCCTAATGAGCAGGGTTTAGACAATGCACAAACACGAAACTAGTGTCTGAATAGCTGAATCCTCCATAGTGTCCAATGGTGAGAAAATATTCATAATATAGTTTAAAAGCATGGCTTTAAAGAAGCAGTTATTGTTCTGCTTGTTGGCTGGATAGTATAATGCTCAAAGAAACAGAATCATTAGACTCTTTCTATATCAGAACTCGCTCTTAAAATCCAGAAAAAATATTCTACAAGAAAAATTACAACATTTGAAATCGTTTTATCTCTGCCTATACTTACAATATACTTAATATTTTCATATCTTAATCAAAAAAGCTTTAAGGATTTATTATGCCTCAAAATATACATTGCCAAGATAATAAATTATCATGCTTTTTACTATTTTCCAAATTAAAATAGCTTTTCTGGACTTGGCCTTTGTATCTTTCAGATAAAAAAGTATGTTATTGCCATTTCAAGGTGTATAAAACTCAGGTGATGAGGGTCTCTGTCATTTTCTCTTAATCCAATTCCAAATTCGACCTTTACCCAGTGAACAGGTGTGTGCTACGCCTGTAATTTATCAGAGTGAGCGACCAGGCAGAAAAGCTACCAACAATAGGAGGCTAATAGAACCAATCCCTTAGTGCCTAGAAAGCAGTTCTTATCCCTACCATTATGAATATACTTTTATCTCCCAGTAGCAATTGAAAGATAAAGAATGATGGGGGTGAGAGGAGTAATATATTCATATTCCTTCAGGTTTTTTTTGGAGACTGTTTTTATACTAATAGTCTGCCAGAAGCTGTTATGTTATAAATTCCTTTCTGAGATATTCTGTGGTTCACATTCCAATCCAACTTATAATATGCATATGAAAAGTCATGACAGTATTTCCACTAGGGCAAATAACACCACTTAACACAGATAAATTAAATAAACCTTCAAGAAGAAAGTGATAAATGAATAGTGAATTTTTTGGTATGTAATATGGAAATGCCTATGTATACCCTGCATTTGCCTTAATGGACCAAACTTAAAAACATACCAAGTATCCATTTACTAGGTATGAAGATGTACTAATTAAGTAATGCAATAGCACACTACAAAGAAGCAGCAGCTAATATTAGAAAATGCCCACTGTCTAAAAAACAGATAATAATTATCCAGCAGGGAATATCTGACTCATAGTGTATCTTTAGAGTCGGGTGAAATTTTTAAATATTCACTAATTAAACATTAAAATAACTAAGTAAAATGATGTCTAAATATGTATAGTAGAAAAACAGACCTGAATAAGTAAATAAATGAATAACTAAATAAATTAATTTTAAAAGCAGAGCAAAACCACAAATATTTCTATGATTTCTCCATACATTTAAAATGTAATTTAAAACTTCTAACTTGTCAAAGATTTTTTTAGGGAAAAAATTTTTTAGAATAAGTTCAAAGAGAAAAATACTTTGGAAGGTCTGAAGAATAATTTTAAAACATTACTGAAAAGAGACTTCATGACATTTATTTTAAAAAATATATATAAGGTTTTATCAAGTTCTCCTTTTTAAACTCACCCATCTGTTCCACAATCTCTGGAGGAAACACTCGGGAAGCAAATGCTCGTCGAAAAATATCTGAAAATTCCTTGTCCAGACCTCCTATTCCCATTTTTTCAAAGTTCCAGTCAGGATTGATGATAGACTGGCGATTTTCCTTGGTTTTAGCTTTGCCTATGTTAAACAAAGATAATCAAATGTGAAGCAAGACTTTCATCAGTAAGTATAAAAAGACAGACAGACAGAGCTCATGGGGCATCCTCAATGAACAAAGAGAGGCTATCCTTGTACAAAGATGAACAACATGCTCTTAGCTGCTTTTCTAAGAATGAGTTTTGCTATGTTAACTGTTTTGTCTGGTCCCCTTTTAGGGTAAGTAAAAAACTTTCAAAATGACTAGCTAAACTCATGCTGCAGTCCATTTGTAACAATCCATGGAATCCTAACCATGTTAACTAATTTGGTTGATTAGAAGAAACACCATGTGCATATCTGATGAAAACAACACCAGCTGCCAGAAATGTTACTGAAATCTAGCAGTCCCTCAAGGCTCCCAAGGCAAGTGTACTTAAAAATACATGTATTTATCTAGATTAAATTTATAATTAAGTATGTGAACCCCTCAGCCTGTGAAGATGCACTGAATAAGTTTGGTGTCTTATTTGCTTTTCTTCACTTGTACATCAAAGTCTAAAATCATCCTAATGTCTTTAATGATTTCAAAATTCGTGTTTTCAAATTCCTTCAGACACAAATTATTTCACTTAAATGTCATAGTGCCACCTAAAGTAACTCCAGAGAATCACATTAACTATCACAAATAGAAAATAAAAGTGCCTTGGAATACACTACTATAAATAAAAAAGTAATGTTATAGGTTTTATTAAATTAGGGAAGAAAAGGTTGCATTAGAACAAGTTTAAATTAACTGGTAGTTTTATGGTTAGGGTTTTGTGGACTTAACATTTCCTTTACAAAGCTACGGAAAATATTTTTCTTACACTCTACTGCCCTCTTGTGGCCAAACTTACTGTATGCTAAATCACCACAATTTTATTTTCCACAGGGAAAAACCTATCAATCACACCTTCACAAAAATTACTTAGAAATACCCACACTGTATGAAAGTCACGCAATTCCTTTGAGATAACAAAAGTACACAAAACAAAAATATACTGTATAAAATATATTTGATCAGTAACACGACATTTTTAGTCCAGCCAGGATGGCTCAACCAGGAGGTCACTGTTTGACTCCCGGTCAGGGCACATGCCTGAGTTGTGGGCTTGATACTGAGTAAAGGGTATGCAGGAGGCAGCCGGTCAATGATACTCTCTCATCATTGATGTTTCTATCTCTCTCTCCCTTCCTTTCTGAAATAAATAAAATATATTTTAAAAATAAAGATTTTGATATATCCCACACCCATAAAATGCTGTATAGTTATTAAAATTAATGTTGAAAGATGTATTTAGTAAGATGGTTGAAATACGTTAATCAGAAAGAATAAATTATAAAACAGTATGAAAAATTTTTAAAGTTGTGTGAGTTGTATTTGGGTGTCTATTCATATTTTATAAAATAAATATTTACTTTATAATTAAGAAAAAACAGTAAGAAGAAATAATAATTTATGAATTAAAAAAGGTTACACATTCCAAGAAAATTAAATAACCTTGGATATGATAGTATTCAACCAAAGAAAATTCTCTACTTTCTATTGGAGTGAACATCAACTTAGTTACTAAATTAATAAAAAATATTAACTGCTATAAAGTTCATGGCATTATTATTCTGGTGAGTTCCTCTTCTTAAAGCTCAATCTTCTTTTTAAAGTGGGACTAATACAAAAGAATAAGACTACACTATGAATATGTTGGAAAGTCTTTCTTTACTTGCACATTCATCATTTAACTCCAACACTAACAAAAGTGAAACTAGTATTGCATTTAACATACAACCAGGTGAGGGACAGTCTACAAAATAAATGACCAGTTCTCAAGGTCATATAAGAGCATAAAAGTCTGAGGAACTGTCAGAGACTGGAGAAGATTATGGAGACTAAACAACTAAATGCAATGTGGGTCCTCAATTAGATCCTGAAAGAGAAAAAGAACATAATAAAAAACTGGTGAAGTGTCTATTTAGTTAGCAGCAATATAACCATGATAATTTAACTTTGGTTATTTAATATGTAACATCAGAGGATGCTGATAAAGGGTACACAGAAACTCTGAACTACTTTTGCAAATCTTCTGTAAGCCTAAACTTACCTCAATATAAAAACTTTAAAAATTAATTTTATCTGTATCTTTTTCCTTATTTATAGTGTGGTTACTAGGAAATTAAAAATTACATATGTGGCTCCCATTATATTTTTATTAGACAATGCTGATCTAGTGAAGGTTTTAAACTTTTACTACATTAGCTCATTGTGATTTTGTGAAAAGCTTTCTCAAGAGAGATGCCTCTATTCTCTTTCCCACTTAAAAGTCACTGTAGTTGAGTCACATATTCAGAATCTTCTAAAAACTGTCTTACCAATAAGATTGAGTGATGAATTTTCTGCTTTTTCAAATGCAACTTGACTATTTCCAAGAACCAGTCCTAGTTCAATCTGTACAGAAAGACAATAATTAGTAGTCTAATAGCAGACTTCTGGACTTCTTAAAGCAAAGTCAAAAACAAAGAGGCAATAATGTTTCTCTGAGCAGAGCAAATCTTCAAACTATTATCTAAGTTACATTTACTTTTGTCATAACTACCTTACAATTATTCTGGTTTTCTTTATTTCAATGCATATATTTTTTCATAATGCCTATCTTATTATTTATTTATAATACATATTATCAACCATACTATCAATACATATTATTCAACCAGGATTACAAATTTCAAATTACTTGTAGGTCTGCAAATAAGTGTATTTTATGCCATCTATATATACAAAAACCTAAGCGACCGTTATGACTGGTCAACCTTAACGACTGGTCACTATGACATGCACTGACCACCAGGGGCAAATGCTCAATGTAGGAGCTGCCCCCTGGTGGTCAGTGTACTCCCACAGCCAATGTCCTGCGGCCGGCCAACCTCCGGTGGTCCCTCCCCCAGGCCAGCCAACCTCCCACGGGGAGGGATGACTAGGCGACAAGGTCCTGATTAGCCCCGATCGCTGCCAGGCCAAGGGATGCCACTCGTGCACAAATTTGTGCATGGGGCCCCTAGTATTTTAATAATAATGCTTATTATAAAAGAAATATTTTCTCCCCACTATCATAAAAGAAAGAGTGCATAATATGAAAGAAATCACTGAGCAAGAGAATGGGTAGGAAAATTCTATTAATCTGCACAATTCACATCACAGAGATTATCAAGTAAAAATTATAAATAAAACATACCTTTTGTCTTTTACCTGTCCCCTGCTCTCCCTTCAGGATGTTGGGATCCATGGCTTCAATATCCTTTACTACTAAGCTAAAAAGCTTTTCATTGAAGCTAAATACAAGCTATGTAGAAAAGAGGAAAGGGTAGAAAAATCACTTTATGATACAATGACTTCACTCTCATATCATCAGCAATGTTCTCTAAATGCACAAAAGCAGCTTTGTCCTATGTATTCCTCTTATATCTGCTCCATGGACAAACTACCCACTAGCCAATGAGAGGAAAAGGGAACTAACATTTATTGAGCTATTTGCTGTGTACCTAACAATCACCACAGGAGGTTATATAATTAATATTCACAAACTCTTTTGGAAACAGCAATTATTCCTCAGTTTTAACTAGTAAGGAAGCTGAGATTCAGAGATGGGCTGAGCAATGTGACCCAGAGTCACAGTAAATGACAGTGCCATGAGTCAGCCTGGGTCTGAGACTCTGATATCCATGCTTTTCTAAAACCAATACCAAATGCCTACCACACAAGTGCAGAGACAGCGTCTGATGCATCCATTTGCCAAGTATTTACTGAGTACCTTTCACATGTTAGGCCCTCTTCACATGCTGGGGTATAAAAATAAATATAATACGCAAAGTTGATTGTCAATCCTGCTACTATTTACTTTGAAAGGAAATACTAAGAACAGTGATTTGGGGAGAGAAACCAAGATGGCGGCATAGGTAAACACCAGGAAATGCTGCTTCGCACAACCATTTCAAAACCACAACAAAAAGAAAAAATGGACACCACCCAGATTCACAGGAAGGCTAGCTGAGTGGAAATTCTACAACTAGAAAGAGACTGAGACTCAGAGGAGATGCAGAAGTAAAGTGCAAAGGTATGGAGGCGCACGTGAAGGGGGCTCATGGAAAGAACTGGTAGCTGAGGATGCGGTTGTCTTTTCCATATTGGAGGGAGGCACAAGCTCCCAACGGGTGAGTTTCTGGGAACCAAGACTTATACGGGGAGAAGCTGGACTGTCTGGCACTGTCTGGCACTGGAAGGATCTCCAAAATGGCTTTATCTCGGCGGTGCCAAGAGTCACTGAGATCTGGTGCCTCTTAGGCAGGGCTGAGAATCAGCCATAGCTGTTTGCTCCACCCTGTTGATTCCCCGAGACCCCGCCCCACACAAGGTGCACACAGAGGCTTTTGCATATAAATGGCTGGGAAGCCTCAGGCAAAAGCTAAAATAGCATCTCCTTAGAGTTCCAAGAGACAGTGAAGCCAGTGGTCAGAGCGGGACCACCCAGACTACAACTCCTCAGATCCATAAGGGACACACTCAGGGGGCAGACTCAGTGAGCACCAAAGCCTGACTGAAGCAAGTCTTGCCCCATAAGGGTGTCTCCAGCGCGGAAGTTCTCCCACCACAGACACAGCTGATTCTCACAGCCAAGTGGCCTGGAGGTCAATTCCTCTCAGTGATACCAACAACAATCAAGGCTTAGCTACAACAAGACTGTGCACAAAGCCAAAAAGCGGTGCACCAAGAGTGTCCACCTCAGGTAATTGGGGAGGCTGAGCCACTAGGCCCTATAGGACACCTAGCACAGAAAGCCACTCTATCAATGCAGGGAAGCAGCCAAAATGTGGAGACAAAGAAACAGATCACAAATGACAGAAATGGAGGAAAGCAAACAACTGGATATAGAGTTCAAAACCACGGTTATAAGGTTTTTCAAGAATTTTCTAGAGACCGCTGATAAATTTTAAAAGGACCAGCTAGAAATTAAGCACACAGTGACTGAAATAAAGAATAATATACAGAGATCCAACAGCAGACTAGAGGATCGCAAGAAGCAAGTCAAAGATATGAAATATGAAGAAGCAAAAAACACCCAATCGAAAAGCAAAAAGAAAAAAGAATCCAAAAATATGAAGATAGTGTAAGGAGCCTCTGGGACAACTTCAAGCGTGTCAACATCAGAATTATAAGGGTGCCAGAAGAAGAGAGAGAGCAAGATATTGAACCTATTTGAAGAAATAATGACAGATAACTTCCCCTACCTGGTGAAAGAAATGGATTTACAAGTCCAGGAAGCACAGAGAACCCCAAACAAACAAAAAAATCCAAGGAGGACCACACCAAGACACATCATAATTAAAATGCCAAGGGCAAAAGACAAAGAGAGAATCTTAAAAGCAGCAAGGGAAAAGCAGTCAGTTACCTACAAGGGCACCCATACGACTGTCAGCTGATTTCTCAACAGAAACTTTGCAGGCCAGAAGGGAGTGGCAAGAAATATTCAAAGTGATGAATAGCAAGAACCTACAACCAAGATTACTTTACCCAGTGAAGCTATCATTCAGAATTGAAGGTCAGATAAAGAGCTTCACAGACAAGAAAAAGCTAAAAGAGTTCACCACCACCCAACCAGTATTATATGAAATGCTAAAAGGTATCCTGTGAGAAGAGGAAGAAGAAGAAAAAGTAAAGATAAAAATTATGACCAACAAATACATATCTATCAATAAGTGAATCTAAAAATCAAGTGAATAAAAAATCTGATGAACAGAATAAACTGGTGAATAGAAAAGAATCAGGGGCATAGAAAGGGAGTGGACTGACAATTCCCAGGAGGTGTTGGGGTGTGGGAAGAGACTGGACAAAAATCATACACCTATGGAGGAGGACAGTGGGTAGGGGTAAGGGCAGAGGGTGGGGTGGGAACTGGGAGGAGGGGAACTATGGGGGGGAAAAAGAGGAACAACTGTAATAATATGAATAATAAAGATTAAAAAAAAAGAACAGTGATTTGGGGTAAGATAATTATTTCTTCTCCGTATTACGGAGGATTTTATTTCATGGGTTTACAGACATCCACATGTTATTAGGTTTAAATTATTACAAATACCAAAGCATTTTCTATTAAACATTCTTCCAAGCATTTTCTATTAAAATACTAAAGCTAAAGGAGAAGGTAAAAACAATGAAGTTTAGCTTGGCCAGTGTGACTCAGTGATTGAGCATTGACCTAGGAACTGCAAGTTATGATTTGATTCCCAGTCAGGGTATATGCGTGGGTTGCAGGCTTGAACCCCAACAGACGTTATTCAGGAGACAGCGGATCGATGATTCTCTCTCATCATTAATGTTCCTATCTCTATCTCTTTCTTCCTCTCCCTCTCCCTTCCTCTCTGAAATCAAAAAAATAAATTTTTAAAAATCCACAACAACAATGAAGTGTAGCAAGATGACTTGAGCTGAACTATCAGTCCAAAAGTGTAGGAATCCAGAGGAATATAGTATAGCCCCAAATGCAATGGATAGGTAGTCAACAAATTTTCAGCTAAAAGTCCTCTTGGAGAGCCTTCCTGGATCAAAGTAGCACCACAGTGGCTGCATAGTGCATCATCCAATTTACATCAAAGTACTTCAAGTTTATGGCATTTCTTTCTTATTTCCTGTCTCCCCAAACTAGAAAGTAAGTTCTATGAGAGTGGGGATTATGTGTATTTTGTTCACTGTTGATCTGCGTTGCCTAAAATAGTGGCTGGAACATACCAGGTATTCAATATATATATTTGTTTAATTATCTGATCACTTGACTAATGGGTTCTTGTCTCAGTTATGCCCCTGGATGTGTAGCCAGGGGCATGTAATTTACCTCCTCTGAACCTAAAATTCCTCATTTGCAAAACGAGGAGGTTAGATAAGATAAACTCTGAGGTTCATACCAATTCTAGTATTCTTAAAAATAACAATAAATGTACTGTATCCTTTCCTGTCTATCATTAATTCGGTTTCTACTCACAAAGGTTTGATATTATAATGTATGGACTATCAAATTCTTAGTCTTGTATCAGATCTACGCCTTTGAAAAAGAGGATGAAAATAAATAACAGTCTTTCACTGTAACAACTCTTTCCTTTGCAAAAGGAAAATCATAAGAGATCAGAATGCTATAAGCAAGGGTTCTTAAATATTTTAGTCTCAGGATCCTTTATAAGAATAAAAATTTTTGCCCAGCTAGCGTGGCTCAGCAGTTGAACCAGGAGGTCACAGTTCAACTTCTAGTCAGGGCATATGCTTGAGTTGTGGGCTTGATCCCCATTGTGGGGTGTGTAGGAGGCAGGTGATTGGTGATTCTCATCATTGATGTTTCTATCTCTCCTTCTTCCTTCCTCTTTGAAATCAATAAAAATGTTTAAAAAAAAAAAGAATAAAAATTTTTGAGGGCCCCAAAAAAGCCTGTTTATATAGATTATATCTATTGATATTTACTATATTAGAAATTAGAACAAAAGAACTTAAATTTTATTTATTAATCTAAAATTAACTAATAAATCTATGATGTGTTAACAAAAATAACATTTTGAATTTATAAAATACGCTCTTTTGTCCAAAAAAAACACAAAAAACACAAGTTTTGACAATCACTTTTTCACAAATCTCTTTAATGGAAGACAGCTGGCCCTCATGTCTGTTTTAGCAGTTGATGTGCTGCACTAGCACATATCTACAAAACTGCACCATCTGCTTATCCTATATAATCCTATATAATAAAGAGCTAATATGCTAATTAGACCGAACACCAGAATGACCATTCAGACAGAATAAGAGGAAAAAGACATATATGTCTTGGTATTAATATGAAAATAGCTATTGACTTTGCAAACCCCCTGAAAGAGCCTCAGGGACCCTCAGGGGCTTTAGGACCACACTTTAAGGACCATGGCTATGGAGCTAAGATAGGAGGAAGGAGTTAGAAATGGTTAGGAAAAGTCACAAAGAAGGGAACAAATGTAAGGGCAAAGGAACAATAATTACTTATTTACTAGAGGCCTGATGCATGAAATTCGTGCAAGAGGCTAGGCCCTTGCAGCCTCGGCTGCCTCGACCCTTGCAGCCCCAGCTTTGTCTGGAAGGTCATCCGGATGGTCGTCCAGACAGTTGTTCTACTATTTGGTCTAATTAGCATATTAGCTCTTCATTATATAGGAAGAGCAATTTATAAATTCATGTATTTTTAAAAATATATATTTTACTGATTTTTTACAGAGTGGAAGGGAGAGGGATAGAGAGTTAGAAACATCGATGAGAGAGAAACATTGATCAGCTGCCTCCTGCACACCCCCTACTGGGGATGTGCCTGCAACCAAGGTACATGCCCTTAACCAGAATCGAACCCAGGACTCTTCAGTCTACAGGCCAATGCTCTATCCACTGAGCCAAAGCGGTTAGGGCTTCCCATATTTTTTAAGAGTCCAATTTTAAAAGGACAGAATTTCTTCCTAGGAAGTTAACAATATGATATTAAGTGAAGTCCAAACTAATGGCCATCATCAGCAATACCATTGAAAAAGAGAAAATCAGGGCTTCAGAGGTTCTACGAAAAACCTGAAAATATACATACATAATTTCCTTAAGATTCTCAAAGAGGTTCATAACCAAATAAAAAACTACTTTTCTACAGAAATATATCATTAAAGAGAAAGGCACCCAAAGACTAAACAAATGCCCCACAATAAGCAAAGAAGAAATTTGAGACATGTATGTTCCCAGTGTTCCCAATTTACAGATGGAAAAGCTGCTGTAATTATACATCACATTGTAATCTAAGGTGTCTTTAGAATTTTTCTAAACATTTCCCTCACTTGTTATCACTCATCTTAGATATACCTGTTCAAAAGCAAAGCTCCTCTCAGATTTTTAAAAGTAGAATAATTTTTGGGCAATTGCAGGGATTAGAATGCCTATAAAGAGAAAGCTTGAAAGAAAATTTCAAGTTACCTGTTGTCCCACTGAGAATGCCTGGTTGTTGAACTGTTGAATAAATTCTCCTGCCATCTTGTCGGTATCATAAGGATTGGAGTCGATGCTTTTTTTCTGCAGGAAATCAATCTCGATGGTCATTGTGCCAATACATTGTTTGGTCTTGTCAAACGTATATAAGGACACTAGAGCAAAAAGGAAGCATTTTTAAAAATCACAGAGACACCAGATACTTGCTGTGTTGCAAGTAACTAAAAGTTTCACCAAAATGAATCCTAACAGAATTAAACCAAAAGGGGGCTTTACAGCCCTAGCCAGTTTGGCTCAGTGGATAGAGCCCTGTGGGCTGAAGGGTCCTGGGTTCAATTCTGGTCAGGGGCATGTGCCCAAGTTGTGGGCTCGATCCCAGGTGGGGGGCATGCAGGAGGCAGCCAAAAGAAGACTCTCCCTCATCACTGATGTTTCTATCTCTCCCATATAAAGGGAGGATCTTTACATGGTTTTCATTAAGGGATACAGGCACAGATTTTAAACAGTAATAATCACTAGAGATGTTCTTCCCCATCCGAATCAATTCCAACATACTGAACAACACTCTCCTTCTACTTTTATTCCTCCCTCACCTGACTCTTGTGGGGAAATTACAGCTCTCCACCACTTCCAAAAGGCCTCTGCATCTTCCTCAAAACAACAGTTTCATAGATCTAACCAATAATCTACATATATAAAAAACTAGAGACCGTAATGCCATCACAACCATAATGATCTAATAACTGGTTGCTATGACACCCACTGTGGCCAGTGAACTGGCCTGATCTAGGCTGGTTTATCCCCAACACCCTGATCAGGGTGGCCAGGCTCAAATCAATCGGTGGCAGTGGCGACTGGAGAGCAGGTGGAAGGCAGACCTCTTGGTCCCTCCCCTCCCCACCCCCAACCCCTGGCCCTCAGGCTCCAATTGATCAGAGGATGGCTAACGGGGGAACTGGGGTGAGTGGCGCAATGGGGACTGGTGAGCGAGTGGAAGGCAGACCTCTTGGTCCCTCCTCCCAGCCCTCAGGCTCTAATAGACTGATGGCGGGGGTGGGGCAGAACTGGGGACTGGCAAACAGACAGAACATGGCCCTGATCGCAAGCTAGGTCTAAGGACCCTAACTGCGCACGATTTCATGCACTGGGCGTCTAGTATGATTACAATGAATGTGCAATAACCTAACAACCAGTAACAGAAAATTGTACAGATCTCCAGAACTATGAGAAAACCATAAAGAAAATCTCCCTTAGGTAGCTAAAATATTTACCTACCTTCTATTTCTTGCCCAATAGAAAGTCCAGCCCATTTTCGCTGTAAAATAAAAGAGAAAAAAATAGACACTTAAAATCAAATCAATCAAAATTAGATAAATGAGGAATTTCTCTGAATTTCAGGAACACATTCAAAGACCAAAACATGGTATGCTCTTTTATGTTGAATTGTGTCCCACAAACAGACATGCTGAAGTCTTCATCCTGGCACCTGTGAATGTGACTGTATTTGATCTTTGTACATGGAATCAAGTTAAGATGAGGTTATATCAAATTAGATTGGGTTCTAAGCCAATATGACTGTTGTTCTTATAAGAAGAGAAGACACACAGATACATGGGTAGAAAGTCACGAGGCGAAGGAGGCAGAGACTAAAGTGATACATCTACCAGTCAAAGAACAACAAGGATGGTCAGCACCACCAGCTAAGCATGGAACAGATTTTCCCGAGGGGCCTTCAGAGAGAGTGTGGCATGCTGACACACTGATTTCAGACTTCCAGCCTCCAGAATGGTGAGAAGAAATTTTTGCTGTTGTCAGCCACCCAGTTCTTGGTACTAACTTGTGACAGCAGTCTAGGAAACTTACGCACATCCATCTCAAAACACACAAAGCTTGCCTTTTTTCAGTAAAGCCAGCACCACTGAGTAGATACTCATTTGCACAGTATAACTCTCCTGAAGCCCTTTGTAGTATCAGATAATTCGGTACTCTAAATGCATTGGGGCTAGTTATGCTGTTTGTGACAGTATCACAGAAAAAAAAAATTCAGTTCATAAAAACCCAATTAAAACTGGCCAATGTATATTGAAACTCAAGCAGGGGTTCAAATCATTAGATGGCCACAGCTAGCCTCTGTACACCAGCCAAAGGATTCTCAGGCATTTGCAGCCAGACTTCAGCTTCTCCCCAGGTCAAGACTGGTTACAATGGCAATGATGTATGGCGGCAGACCCACAGTGTGTTTAGGCAGGAATTCGGAACTGGCTTGGTATAGATTCAAAATTAGTAACCACTGATTACACTCCAAAGAACAGTGAGAAAAATAATTTTTGGCTGAAAATCAATAGTTTGTCTACTCATCTGAACATTGTGGGTTTTGTGGTGGATAGCTAAGAGGATACTGAATTTTAAATGTGTACAACATTAAGTGCTCTCCCTTACATCATAGGTCACTCTCCCTTCTCTCTGCCCTTCACACCCTCTTCTGTAATATCCCATCCCAACCACAACCAACCTGAAATTTAGCAGCATGCTAGTTAAGCCCAGACCTGGGGTCACAGAGAAGCCACATTTACATTCTATACTTCAATTCCAAAGATGGCCTCAAAGTATGATAATAACAGTATCTATAGTATGGGGTTGTTTTAGAAGTAAATGAGCAAATACATGCAAAAGTTACTTAGAATCATATCTGGCCTACAGTAAATGTTGGAGGGAAATTCTTTTTAATAGCAAAAAGACAAGGAGAAATAGTCAGAAATCATGAGTAAATCAATGCTTATTAGAAAGAGGAGGGGTAGCATTTACAATGCTTAAGACTGTGAAATCAGCAGCATAAGCAAGATTATAAGGAACAATAGAATACAGACTAGTACCTGTGGTGCTCCCAGATTATGGATTATATGTCTGGAGCAGTGCTAGACAATTTTCCCTCTGAAGAATCCACCAACAGTTACAAATATGATCACTATCCTTCTAGTCATTACTGGAGCCCAGCAAGTTAGGTTGTAATTTGAAATAACAATTACTCATATCATATTCTTTAGTCTGACATCAATGCATTTAAAAATCACTATGAACAGATGTCAATTTTATAAGTAAATCCTATTTTTATATCTTCTCTGTTACCCTGGAAGTTAACATTAAAATAATTTAGTACCTTATCTGATAGCTAATTGATAATACTGCAGAATTTTTTAAAATTAGGAAAAAAAATCAAGGTAATAAAAAGACAGACACAGTAAAATTGGCAATTAAGGATATATCTTTAAATTCCCAGTATATTATTTAGATGTTTTTCTTCAGCATGGATCAATAGTTATAGGAAGATTGATGCTTGCTTTAAACTGATTGCTGCTTCTATGATCTTCAGGAATGAAAGACAATAAATTAACACCTGAGTTACCTGAGGTAAGCTGAATGCAATGCTCCCTGGAACCACTGATGGATGGGTCCTCAGGGTAAATGTGTACCTGTGGTTGGGAGAGGTCCTCACAATCACATGCCTAAAAGACAGAAACACAGTCAGTACTCCATGTCAAAGGAGATGAAAAATACCATTTCCAAATGTGTTCATTTCCAACAACTGAGACTTGATGAGTACCAGGAGGGAAAATGGCATTATATAACAGTCCTGAAAGACTAGGAGCACAAATTTCATTTCTAAAAAATGTGAGCGAGTCAAAATGTTTTCTAGGCATAAGGAGCACCATGAGCCAAACACACATCAAGCAGAATGAGGACCAAGTTCAAGAGAGTATGTATCTCCCAAAATAAAAACTTCATTACATTTCCAGTTTACATCAACTGATAAGTTTTTTTTACAGTTTACATACAACTGGTAACAGTAATTTAGTCTTATTATTAAGTAAAAACTATATGAATTTCCTCTCCTGAGAATTATTTCACCTCAAAATAGAATAAAGGGGGAACAGCAAGATGGCGGCATAAGGTAAACACCGTAAATGCAGCCGTGAACAACTATTTCAGAAAAACCACAAAAAGAACACACGGACACCACTCGCACCCACAGGAAGGCTGGCTGAGTGAAAATCCTACAACTAGAAAAGAGTCTGAGACTCAGAGGAGCGGCGGAAGCAAAGTACAGAGGTACGGAGGCACGCGCATGGGGTTCGGGGCTCGGGCTGGCGCCGGAGAACGCGGTTCTTTTCCAAAACGGAGAGAGCCACAAGTTCCCAGCGGCTCTGAACTCCAGTTCCAGGCGAGTTTCTGAGGACCCAGACACCCGGAGAAGGGGGACTGACTGGCACCGGGAGGAAATCCAAAGCGGGTTTCTCTCAGCGTTGCTTGCAGCAATTACTGTGGGACACAGAGACCTGGTGTCTCTCAGCTCAGGGCTGAGAAGCGCCATAGCTATTTGCTCCGCCCTGCCCTGCAAACTCCCCAAGGCCCCGCTCCTCCCAAGCTGCGTCAGAGGATTTGCATATAAAAGACTGAGTAGCCTAAGGCAAAGGCTTAATCAACACCTCCTTAAAGATACAGGAGCCAGCCTCACCCAGTGGCCAGAGTGGGACTAACCTAAACAAAACAGATCCACAAGGAACACACTCGGGGCAGATGCAGTGAGCGTAAAAGCCCCACTGAAACAACTCTTGCCCCATTAGGGTGTCTCCAGCACAGAAGTTCTCCCACTGTAGACACAGCTGACTCTCATAACCAAGTGGCTTAGAGGTTAATTCCTCGCAGTGATCACCTAACTCAGAAAGGGAAGCAGCCAAAATGCGGAGACAAAGAAACAGGTCACAAATGACAGAAATGGAGGAAAGAAAACGACAGGATATAGAGTTCAAAACCACAGTTATTAGGTTTTTCAAGAAATTTCTAGAGACTGCTGATAAATTTAGTGAGATCCTCAATGAATCTAATGAGACCCTCAAGGATATAATAAAGGACCAACTAGAAATTAAGTATACACTGACTGAAATAAAGAATATTATACAGACATCCAACAGCAGACAAGAGGATCGCAAGAAGCAAGTCAAAGATATGAAATATGAAGAAGCAAAACCCAACCAGCCGGAAAAGCAAAAAGAAAAAAGAAAAGAAGAAAAAAGAAAAAGGATCAAAAAGTATGAAGATAGTGTAAGGAGTCTCTGGGACAATTTCAAGCGCACCAACATCAGAATTATAGGGGTGCCAGAAGAAGAGAAAGAGCAAGATATTGAAAACCTATTTGAAGAAATAATGACAGAAAACTTCCCTCACCTGGTGAAAGAAATAG
>PVJC01009889.1:0-44824 GCA_004026665.1 Murina feae
GGGGGACCAGGCTGGGAGAGGAGGGCAGTTAGAGGAGACCCAGGCCTGCAGGGGAGGACAGTTGGGGGGGACCAGGCTGGCAGAAGAGGACAGTTGGCAGGGTCCCAGGCCTGCAGGGGAGGATAGTTGGGGGGGACCATCCTGGCAGGAGGAGGGCAGTTAGGGGCAATCACACTGGCACAGGAGCAGTTAGGCATTGATCAGGCTGGCAGGGGAGTGGTTAGGGGCAATTGGCAGGCGAGAGGTTGGGAGCTAGCAGTCCTGGATTATGAGAGGGATGTCCGACTGCCCGTTTAGGCCCGTTCCCCAGATTGGAAAGGGTGCAGATTGGTCTGAGGGACCCCACCCCCATTCCATGTACGAATTTTGTGCATTGGGCCTCTAGTCTATAATAATAATAAAAGCACAATATGCTAATTAGACCAGATGTCCTTCTGGACAAAGCCGAGGCTTCGAGGGAAGCCTGGGTCCCGGTGCCGGAGAGAAGCAGTACCAGCAGCCTGGGCAGGAAAGGCTCCCTTTGCATGGATTTCATGCGTCGGGCCTCCAGTATGAGTTAAAGTGAAGGAACTTTTATTTCCTCCCATGCTTACCAATGAAGAAACTGAGGCCCTGAGAAAGGTAAGTGACTTGTCTGGGGCCACACAGGCAACAGTGCTGGAGCGGGTGCTTGAACCCAGACAGAACGACGGGCAGGCGCTTCTTCGCCGCGCATCTGCTTCTGGGAGATGTGTCACTGCTTTGGAAAGCAAATTTCTATTTTTTTTGCGTTGCTATGATTGTCCCACGGTTAGTCATTTCCCCAGATTCTCAAAGTATCCTTATTTCTTCATGCCCGGAGCCTGGGGTCCACCTTGTGCTCTGCTGTGGTGACAGGAAGTCCCCACGGCCCTTGCACTCTAGGGCACAACGCCGAACGCAGCTGCCTGGCCGATGAGCTAAGTTCTGCTTTTAATCCCCTTTGTGAGAAAATGTTTCTAATTTTTGGTCAGAGCAATTGAATCAGTTTTTCTTTTGCAGTGTTCAGTACCTGTAATAAATGTGTATATTTACGTTAAGGATAAAATCTTTAAAAAGTTCACTAACCATATTCTTCTAAGCATTAAATATATTCTGCTGAAGGTTTCTAAGTTTTTCTTTTAAATCTGTCTCATCAAGCAAGTAGCTCTAGTGTCATGTGACTGGGAGAGGACAGACCCAGGACTGTGGGTCCATGGCCGTGCTGGGCTGAGTCCTTGTGGAAGGACGTGGAAGGTCCCACCCGGCCGCGGGCGGGCCCGTGGTGTGCATCGCTGCCGCGGGAGGCGGTGTGGGAGCCACAGCGTGCCAGGCGGGCAGTGTGGTGGCTCTGCGCCAGCAGTGTCCTCGAAGTGGCTCCTCGCCCTCACTCACCTTTGGGCCAGAAGCAGCTGTCTTGTTCTAAGACAGTGATTCTGACCTGTGCGCTGCGAGTGTTAGAAATAGGCACTGCCACACTGGTCAGCAGAGGCACTGACCTCTTTCCCTTCGACTGTCAAGTAAAAAAATGACAACAGCCGTGGTGTAGGTAGAGGACAGGAGGTTTTGCCTTGGTGCAGCAGCTGATGCAATGCTGTGAGCGCACTCCAGCAGTTCAGATCTTTCTGGCAAACCAGGAAGATGGCAACGCCCGCCTGAGCCCCTCCTACAGCCATGTACACAGTACCCCAACCTTTACGCTCATTGGCTCCCTAAGATGATGTTCCATGATTGGCCACCTCCGCTATATATACTGCTGTACTTCCTCAATAAAATTGGATCTGTGTCACAGAACCTGGTCTCCGGAGTCGTGCATGCAAGCGTCCTAGCTCTAGGAGCTCCACTGTCCTCACCCCTGGGAAATCCCCTGCTTCACCGTGGGGTGTGAATGAATCAAAATTTTATTTATTTATTTTTGTCAGATGGGCAAGATAATATTTTTTGTGGTGTGCCATAGAATTTTAGTTTATGTGCCATGAGATGGAAAAGCTAAACATCACTGTGCTGAGAGTCGGGGTCAGGCCGGGGTTTTCCCTGCTCAGGCTTGAAGAAGGGGTGAGGGTCAGAGGGTGATGGTGATGGCATCAGTATCCCAAGGAGCTGGGCGGGCTCCCATTGGTGTAGGGCGAAGCACAGGAGTGGGGAAGCAGATAGCTGGGCTTCATGCCTCCCTGTGTGCCTCAGAGGTCCCACCGGGCCACAGGGACCAGGGTGCTGCTGGCTCCCTTGGGCCTGGAGTCATTAAGCAACTCCGCTGCTGCTTCAGGGAATTGGGTTATGAACAGGGTTTTTAGGGAAAGGTAAAATTTATTTTTTAATCATTCTTTTCTTATTTTTTAAGGAGATACCTTTGACATACAGAAATTGTATATGTTTAAGGTTTACAACTCCCTGTTTTTATTTTTTTATACATTGTGGAAAAGATCGCTATAACCAAGCTAAATAAGTTACCCATCACCTCTACACCGTTTGGTGTGTGTAGTGAGATTTAATTGAAGTTGTATCCTATTTGAAAATTTCAAGCATATGGTCCTCACCAGCCACACATGAGATCTCTGGGATGTACTCACTTCACACCATCTCTCCCATGCCCTCCCCAGCCCTGGCAGCCCCCAGGCCGCTCTCTGCTCCCGAGTTCCTTTCTCTAGACCCCGTGTATCTCAGTGCCGCATTTGTCTGAGAAAGCTGGGCTGGAATGTGGGAGCTACTCGGATGCCTTGTGGAAATGGCAGATAACATGGAGGGCAGCTCTGCAGACAAGGCCTTGGCTCAGAGCGCTGGGCTGAAGAGGTCTGGTGGGAAGGAGCACGTCTTTGTGCTGGGCAGAGGCAGGCAAACTCGGTGTGCAGTGCTCCCTGCCGTGGACGGCCATTCTCATCCTGAAGGCCAGGCCTACACTCGCTCTCACACTCACTCGGGCGCTCAGCCGCTGGGACTGCGTGACTGTCGGGATTGGCTGTGGCCGGACCTGGGGTGACGGGTGACCTGGGTAGAATGTGAGGGTCAAGGTCCTGGAAGATGATATTTGTTTCACTCAGTTTTCCCACACTAACCACTCCCTGGACTGGCAACCTGGGGGGTGGTCACAGAACCTCACAAGCTTTAGGTTTTCCCCTTTTAAGTCAGTATCATAAATAAACCCTGCCCTCTCCAAGCCTCAGAACGTAGGGATAAGTGTAAAACAACTGGTTGGCCCAGTTCCTGGCACATAATAAGCAATTTAGTAAGATGTCTGTTGCGGTGTCCCCAGCACAGGGTGCGTTACCCCGCGCTTGCCCGCGTGTCTAGACTCCGCATCCCCACGCTGGTGTGCGGGTGGGAGCGGGGCTGCTGCAGGCGCTCCTCAGAGAGGTTACATTGTTGGAGAGCAGTGATGCGCTGTTGGCGTTTTCTGTCCTGGCTCACTTTGGCCACGAGGGAATAGGCACACATTTTCGATGGCAGGTACGTCTTGCGTGGGCCCTTCCCTTCTTTTCATTTCTCGCTTCTGGTTTTTATCTCTCTCTGCTGAAATGTTGCCTCTGAATTGGTTTTCATTCTTGCTCCTTTGCCCAAAATTCAGGAAAGAGGAGGATGGGATTTCGTTAAGCAAAGTGTTCACAAGTGCTCACCCTCAGGCGTCCCCAGGGCGGGGCGCACAGCAGGCGGGGAAAGGGGCCCGAGTCGCCTTTGTCTGAGCAGAAGCTGCGTGCGGTGCTGCCAGCAGGGTCACAGGAAAGCCTCCGTATTTCTGAGCATGATTCTAGCCACAGTCTTCGGGCTTCAGAACTAGCCAGTCCCTTGCCAAGGCATGAAAAGATGCGAATCTGGAGTCGTCATAGTGAGAGCTGCTCGGCCGCACCCCTGTGAAGGCGCTCGCGGAAAGCAGAGGGCGAGGTGGGTGCGTTACTCGTTCCCTTTGATTCGTTATCCACGCATTTTCTGCTTTGGGAACTTGTGCCAATTTATTTATTTTTGGACACGATCTGGTCTTTCCTCATCAAGGGGAAACGGGTCTGGTGCACTTACACTTCCCACTTGAGACATTTCCTAATCAACTCGACTTCCGCTTCACCTCCCGGCAGTGCTCATTGGCCGCAGCATGGCGGCCAGGCTGTGTGCTGGGCGCTCGGGAGCCCGACAGGCTGCAGCGTGCGCTGTGCTGGGTGGAATCCCTTCCAGATGCTCAGGGGCCGGAGACGTGGGGTGACACGGCCTCGCACGGGGAGTGTGTTCCTCGGCGGGCAGTGTGCTGCCGGCTTTCCCTTAGGAAGGACTTCAGATACCCTGACTGCTCAGAGGGCATCCTTATTGCAGCTGATTTTGAAAGACAATTAGATGTCCTTTTCCTTTTTGTCTCATGAACATTCCTAGCCTTTACCTTCTTTGGTAGGAAGTGTTCCCTACCCGATAGATCATTGAACAAGGTTATTCATAAGTGCAAATGAATATAGGGCTGGCCAGCCCCTTCTGCTTCCAGGCTTGCTTTAGGGCTGGGACTTGTAGCCAGTGTCTCCTCCTGTCCGCGTGTCCTGCAGTACGTGTGCAGGTGGTGTGCAGTCCCCGGCTGAGGGCCCTCGTGCTGGTGCCTGGCACAGAGCATGCACACTCGGCTGTCCTTTAGTCCAGTCCTCCTAGAAAGAGAAACACATACCCTCTGTCATCTTTTCTCCCAAGAAAATACACCCTAGTCAATTGCTGACATTACAGAAAGCATCCACCCAACTTCAGCTTCCTGTGCTCACATCTTCGAGTTACTTGTTAAGTTTTAAAGTAAAACAGAAGTGAAGACTGTAACTTTAAATGCCACAGCAGCGATAACCACCCCACGTGTAGCATACGGTCCAGTCAGTAGGACGTGGGCAAGCTGACGTGGAGGTAGACGGTGGGCGGAGGCGGGGGAGCGGGGTGAGGAGTGTGCAGTGGCCCAGGAGTTGGAAGGATGCCGTGTCGAGGCCTTGTCTCCTCACCTGCACCTGGGCTGGCACTGCCCAGGGCCTGTCTCCTTAGTTTGGGCAGTGACAGGAGGGTACTTTGACATTTCCATTTCCTGTTCTGTTTGATTTTAACTCCAACATGATGTTGGAGGCTGTCAGGGCAGAGCTGTCTCTGCTCCAGTTTTCACCAGGTCAACCTGGATGTCATCGCAGAACCTTGGGTGCAAACGCTGTGGAGCCTGTGAGAAATCATGCTGTGAGGAGGGCCCCCAAGCAGAGGGCACTTTTTCTGTCGTTAGAACTCGGAGGATGGACGCTGCCTCTTAGAGCCTTTCCTTCACGGTCACTGGTTAAATCCAGTTTCTAAGGCTTTGCTGTCTGCCCCACCTGCTATTGGGGGTTGAGCCAAGCGAATAGACTCCGATGAATGCTCTTTTAATGCAGGGTCCCAGGATAACCCGTGCTCTGTGGTGTGTGTGGGGGAGGGGTGTGTGTGTGGTAGTAGTAGTAGTAGTAGTAGTTGTTATATAAATATATATTTCATTCTCGTTGGAGAGCTCACTGCCTTGGAACATTGTTGATTCTGTAACAGCACATTTAGTCCCATCAGGCACTGGGTTAATTCCTTTTTTAAGTGACCTACAAACCTCCTTCCCATCCTGCATGACGGGAGTGCTTCTCTGGAGCAAGAAGGCGTGGATTCCCAGGTCCGGCACAGAGCGGGGGTCAGACTGTGCTGGGCATGAGACCTCAGGTGAAGATGGCTGCTCACAGCAGGTTTGCACCACGCTAGCAAATTCGTTCAGAGGGAAAAGGCTCTGCAGAGGCAACCGAGGTGGGTGGGGGCTGAGAACCAAATGAGAGGACACCACATCTTCCCTCCCAAGCTCCTCATGCTGCTTTTATTGCTCCCCCACCCCCATGCACAGTGACTGCTGCTCAGCCTGTGAAACTATCCGAGACACAGGTTTGATCTTGAGGGGTGGGGAGAGTCTAGGGAAAGAAGAGAGGAAAGGGGCTGACTCCAAGCAACCTTTAAAGCTGGAAGCGGGACAAGGTCCTCGGCCAGTGGTTCTCAACCTTCTGGCCCTTTAAATACAGTTCCTCATGTTGTGGTGACCCCCAACCATGAAATTATTTTGTTGCTACTTCATAACTGTAATGTTGCTACTGTTATGAATCGTAATGTAAATATCTGATATGCAGGATGGTCTTAGGCGACCCCTGTGAAAGGGTCGTTCGTCCACCAAAGGGGGGTCACGACCCACAGGTTGAGAACGGCTGTCCTAGGCAGACGGGAAAGGGCTGCTGGCCACTTGCAACTCCGCCTGTGCTCCCAGGTGTCAGGACCTCACACCTGACCGAGGAGGTTCCCTCAGCTGCTGCAGATTATCTGTGGGGAGACACACGTGCTCAGAGTTTGCAACTAGTTTGAAATCGTTTCAGATGAAAGAACACATGGATGTTATTTTGTTTTCCTGTCTCACTTTGCAGAAAATCAAAATGAGTCTGAGCTTTAAGAGAGGCTCATTAGTAATGTCCTTGCATCTTAGCTAAATTCTGAAATTCTTTTGGGCAGCTGATTTCAAGCTTTGTTTGTATAAAATTGTGTCCAGTGTGTCTTTGGGGAATCTCAGAAGACAGGGAGCAATCTGAGATGAGGGTTGGCAAACACATAAATTTGAATTCCATATAATTTCAGTGTCATAAAATGTTTTTCCTGTTATTATTTTCCCAGCTAGTAAAATAAGTAGAAACCATTCTTATCTCATGAGCTGAACAAAAACAGGTTCTAATTTGGATTTGCTCTGCGGACCCTTGACCTTGAGCTCACAGTTAGTCATGTTTTGGAAAGCGTCTATGGCAGTGCTAATCTCAACCCTCATCTCCCAGGTGTGTTAGATAAGGAATTGTATGAAAGTTTTCTGCCTTCTACTGCCCTGCTTTAGGTCTGTGTGCATGCTTACTCAAACCATGTTTTATGTCAACTTGTTGATGTTTCTTACAGTATTTTAAACATGTTTTTGAGCACCAGCTATCTTGAGAAATGTGCTGAAACCTAGGGATTCCAGCCCCTAAAATATAAGCACCTGCCATGAACTTGAGATGTGCATAGCTTGAAAGTTGTAAATATGCTTATTTAAAAACATAATTGGTAAATAACAGATGGTACTTATTTAACAGGAATGTGAAGACACTGTGAAGAATAAAGTAATCTTGAACCAACAGAATGGAAGGTGTGTCAAAACTATGCAGGTCCTCAGTGAGCATAGCAGCCAGCCTGCCAACCAGCAGCAGGC
This sequence comes from Murina feae, assembly GCA_004026665.1. NCBI lineage: Eukaryota > Metazoa > Chordata > Mammalia > Chiroptera > Vespertilionidae > Murina > Murina feae. Next base: position 7,214 of record PVJC01009889.1, read on the forward strand.
TCCAGGCCCGGCCTCCCTGTGGGCTGAGTCTGGGCTGGTGTCCTCCAGGAGGTGCTGACCATAAGGTGGCTCCAAGCCTTGTGCAGCGAGGGGCAGAGATGAGAGCCAGGTGGAGCGGGAGCAGCCTGCCTCTGCCTGGCCTGGGAGCTCGCAGACTCACTCATTTGAACTTATTGAAGGGAAATCAGTGTGACCACATGCGGCCCGCTGAGGGCGTGGCTTCGAGGTCACCTGCACTGTGACAGCCTTGAGCGGTCTTTCGTGTAGCCCAAGCCCAGCACCAGCACACAGCGTCGCGTCGTGCAGGGCCTGGCAGTTGTCACATCTGCTATGAAGGCAGGGTGGACTCAGCACAGCCTAGGAACTGCCCCGAGAGTAAAGGATGCCAGGGATGAAATGGACGTGTCAGTTATGGACATCAGCAATTGGTCTGGACCTTAAATCAGTGTGGATCCTTGCTTCCTAAAGGAGAGCATTGGTCCTTTATTCATACCCTTCCTCTCTGTGTGTCTGCTCCTCTCGTTTCCCCCCCCCTCTCTCTCACACACACACACACACACACACACACATACACACACACGCCTCCTTAGTTCAGCAGGATTGGCTCAGTGGATAGAGTGTTAGCCTGTGGACTGAAGGGTCAAGGATTCAATTCCAGTCAAGGGCACATGCTTCAGTTGCAGGTTCAATCCTTGGCCTTGGTCCGATGAGTGCAGGAGGCAACCAGTTGAAATCTCTCTCGCATCAGTGTTTCTCTCTGTGTGTCTCTCCCCCTCCCTTCCACTCTCTCGAAACATCAATAGAAAAAATACCCCTGTGAAGATTAACAATCCTCTACTCTAATAAAAGACTAATATGTAAATTAACCATCACCCTGAGACATCTAAGCCACACCCACCAGCCAAGCCACACCCCCAGCCAATCAGAGCGGCTGTATGCAAATTAACCCAGCCAAGATGGAGGCCGGCAGCCACAGAGCTAGAGCAAACAGGAGGCTTCTATTGCAACTGCCTGCCTAGGCTGGCTGGGCCTCTGCTCACGGCAACAATGTTTCAATTATAGAAGCCACGGAGCTGAAACAAACAGGAGGCTTCATTACCTGCCTAGGCCTCCACTCAAGGTAACAAAGTTTTAATTATAGAAGATAAATAAACTCCAGAAACCTGCTTCCAGCCAGCCTCACTGGAACCTTGGGTCAATGGGAGTTGTGGGTAGCCTGAAAACAGCCCCCAGTCCCTCACCCAGGCTGGCCAGGCACCCCAGTAGGTACCCAAACTCTGAAGGGACTGTGGGCAGCCTGAAAACAACCCTCAGTCTCTCACCCCAGCTGGCCACACCTCCATGGGGTGAGGGTCCCCACTAGGGGGCTTGGCCAGCCTGCAAACAGCCATCAGCCACTCACCCAGTCTGGCCAGGCACACCAGCAGATGGACATCCCCTGAGGGGTTCCAGACTGCGAGAGGGCACAGGCCGGGCTGGGGGACCCTCCCCCCCCAAGTGCACAAATTTTTGTGCACTGGGCCCCTAGTATATAATAAAAGGGCAATATGCAAATCGACCAAATGGCCGAACGACTGGTCGCTATGATGCACTCTGACCACCAGGGGGCAGATGCTCAATGCAGGAGCTGCCCCGTCGTAGTCATTGTGCTCCCACAGAAGGAGCACTGCTCAGCCACAAGATGGGCTGAAGAGTGGTAAGCGCAGTGGTGGTAGCGGGAGCCTTTCCCGCCTCCACAGCAGCGCTAAAGATGTCTGACTATGGCTTCTCAGAACCAGCCTAAGCTGCAGTCAGACATCCCCGAGGACTCCCAGATTGCTAAAGGGCGCAGGCCAGGCTGAGGGCCCTCCACTCCCAAATGCACGGATGTCATGTACTGGGCCTCTGGTAAATAAATAAATAAATACATACATACAAAGGACCTAATTTCATCTTCAAAAAAGACCTCTTTTTAAAAATGTATATTTTTATTATTTTCAGGGAGGAAGAAAGAGGGAGAGAGAGAGAGAAACATCAATGATAAAAAGAGAATCATTGATCAGCTGCCTCCTGCACCCCACACACCGAGACCGAAACTCCAGCGTGTGCCCTGACCAGGAATCGAACTGTGACTTCCTGGTTCATAGGCTCATCCACTGACCTACACCGGCCAGGCATCTTTTATTATATGCACAGTTTGGGGTGTAGAACAGTGTAGTTTAGTCTCTATATAACTGCTAAGTGACTGCCCTCAGCAGACTAGTTACCATCCGTACCTTGTGATTTACCCTCTTGGCGGTAATTGGGCTGTCATAAGGAACTTTTCTCCAGTTGTTGCTGGGATCCTGTTATGAAAATAAGACAAGCACTTCCTCACTCTTTCGTTGTTTTGAAACAAACCACTGATGTTCAGGCTGTGAGTCTGAGATGAAAGACATTGATCTGGGTTGATGCACAGCAGATGACGGTGCTCAGGCAAGGGAAACCGTGGACACATTGGGTTGGTCTCTGCTGTGGCTTCCAGTGGAGGCCCCCTCGGTCCTGCCGAGTTTTCCCCTGACCAGTAGTGCATATGACAGTAAGCCTTTTGGATTTTACAAGGATACCAGACATTTGTATAATAACGTTCGGACATACTAGGAGTCGCATACACTAAGAATTTCTTTCTCTTCTTTTTTGTGGCAATTTAAAATTTCGATTACATTCAGGGGTCCTCAAACTGCGGCCCGCAGGCCACATGCAGCCCGCCGAGGACATGTATCAGGCCCGCCGGGTGTTTCTGCCACCTTGTTTTTTTACTTCAAAATAAGATATGTGCAGTGTGCATAGGAATCTGTTCATAGTTGTGTGTTTTTTTAAACTATAGTCCGGCCCTCCAGCGGTCTGAGGAACAGTGAACTGGCCCCCTATTTAAAAAGTTTGAGGACCCCTGGTAGTCCTTGATGGAAATCAGGAAAGCATCATCCTTTAGGGGTTGATTTTTGTAGTATTTTATAGGTTCAAATAAATTATGTTTTAAAATGCTTGCTGAGCACAGACAGTGTGGCTCAGTGGTTGAGTATTGAACTATGAACCAAGAGGGTCAGGGTTCAATTCCAGGTCAGGGCATATGCCCAGGTTGTAGGCTTGATCCCAAAGGTGGGGCATAGAGGGGGCAGCTGATTGATGGTTCTCTCTCATCATTGATGTCTCTGTCTGTCTCTCACCCTGTCCCTTCCTCTCTCTGAAATCATTAAAAACAACGACTCTAGCTGCGTCGTAAGTAGGGGCTTTAGTACATGATCAGGCCAGGAACTGTATGGAGGAGCTCACAGCAGTGCATGCCCAGGTGAGTAATTCTTGCACTGGTGTTGCCTCTCCATCCCAAGTATTTGAAGCTATTTTACCTGTTTGCACTCTTTTGAGGAGAAATTTGGAAGCTAATTTACACATCTCCATCTCCAGTAGTTTTACTAAAATTCCTCTTGTTTTTCTATACGTTCCTAAGCCTTTACTACCCTGGTGTCTCTCTCTGATTGTCTTCTTTAGTGGGTCTCTGTGTGAGTGGGAATTTGTGATATGATGATGGAAGTTCAGGCACCCCATGTTGGGTCTGAAAAAGATATACGCATCAATGACTTTTCCCCCTTCAAACCAGCAAAGCGATTACCAGGATTCCACAGCTACTTTTGAAATGTATGATCATTGTAGAGAGCAGACAAGTCAGAATGTAAGTCTGAGGCCTACACTGTGCCTCCTTTGCTGAAGTACATGTATGAGAACATGCTCCTATGAGAAGAGCTTTTTCTGTATGTGTGACTTTTTAAAAAAAGACACTTGCTATCATCTCTTCTGCTGAAATGAGGAGTTGAGGAGTTGATTGTTGGATTCTCTGAAACTTACTTAAATACTAGAGGCCCAGTGCACAAATTTGTGTATGGGTGGAGGGAGTCCCTCAGCCTGGCTGGTGATCAGGGCCAATTGAGGGGGATGAAAGGGCAGCCTGCTGGAGGTGGGGAAGAGGGTCCAAGGGAGGTTGGCCAGCTGCAGGAGGTTGGCTATGGGAGTGCACTGACCACCAGGGGGCAGCTCCTGCATTGAGTGTCTGCCCCTGGTGGTCAGTGTGCATCATAGCAACTGGTCAACCGGTTGTTTGGGCACATAGGCTTCTGTATATATAGATTGAGTACCCGTTTTCTAAATATTTAGTGAGACGTGGCAAATTGCTTTAATGGAGATTTTTAACTGTGTGTAGTTGTCCTGACTCTACTCCGTTTCAGTGTGAAATGGAGGTGACCTTTTTGCTGCCTCCACACAGCCTCTCGCTGTCATCCGGGCCCTGGCTGCTTCCCCACTGGCAGCTGGTCAGGCTGTTACTATAGGAGCTCTGATGGCCACACTTAAAATATGTTCGAGTTCCCTTCCCAGGTCAAAGCCTGCTGTGGAGCCTCCCAGGAGCCGCTCAGGCCATGCCTGGAGAGGGACTGTTTCCCTTCCATGATGTACATGGAAGCCTTGCTCTGTCCGCTTGACACCTACACATGTGTTGAGCGTCTCCATGGAGACAAGGGGGCCAGAGTCCAGGGGTGGGGCATCTCCCGGGAGACAGCAGGCAGGGCTCAGGCCCAGGCCCTGCAGGCAGCCCCCTCCCTGTGGCTCCATGAGGTGGCCTCCTCCCACTGCTCCTCTCCAGGCACCATAGCTAAGCTGTCTCTGAGGGCTGGTTGTGGTAAGCCCGGTAGGTGGAGGCCTCCACAGGAGGCTGTGGTAGGGAGGAGGGCCCCATCTTTCCCCAGGTCTTTGCTTTGTGCCTGCTTATCATCTGTTCCTGTGTCCCACAGCCCCTGTGTCTCTTAGACACAAAGGCACCACTTAACCTCACAAAGTGCCCTCAGAGCCTATTACTATGCTCTAGCTAGGAGCTTAATTTAGTCAGACTGTCCTCCTAGGAGAAGCACTACTTCTGCTGATTCACCAATTTCATGTGCCTGCTCATGATCCTAGCACTCATTTTCCCTCTCCCAAGTTCAACGCATGGAACCCCCCCTCACGCCACCTCACCTTTCTCGCCCCACCATGTCACTATAGCTCCTTAAAACAGAAATCATTATTTTCTTACTGGATGTCCAGTGCATGAATTCATGCACCAGTGAGGTTCCTCAGCCTGGCCTGTGGGGTCAGGTCAAAACTGGCTCTCTGATATCCCCCAAAGGGTCCCGGATTGCGAGTGGTTGCAGACCAGGCAGAGGGACCCCACCAGTGCACGATCGGGGCTGGGGAGGGACGCGGGAGGTTGGCCAGGGGAGAGACCGTGGGAGGGCTCCAGGGCGTGTTCTGCCCACCTCACTCAGTGACGATCAGCTAGGTCCCAGGAGCAAGCTAACCTACAGATGGGAGTGTCTACCCCTTGTCCGTTCAACCCATCAAAGCATAATATGCTAATGATATGCTAAGGTTGCTCAACTGCTTGCTATGACATGCATTGACCAGCAGGGGGCAGACACTTTGACCAGTATGTTAGCTTGCTGCTGGGACCTGGCTGATCGAGGTGGGCCGGACATGCCCTGGAGCCCTCCCACGGTCCCTCCTGCGTTTCTCCCTGGCCCCAATCGTGCACCGATGGGGTCCTTTGGCCTGGCCTACACCCTCTCACAATCTGGGACACCTTGGAGGACGTTGGAGAGCCGGTTTTGGCCCAGTCCTGCAGGCCAGGCTGAGGACCCCACTGGTGCACGAATTTGTGCACTGGGCCTCTAGTATAGGATATAAGTCCATTGTGCACAATGTAGACTTGTTTCAGACCTTTTGTACGATGACCAGGTACACTGTGTGTGCATCTTCCTAGAAGAGCACATGGCAGCCTTACTGAGAAGTCACGGGGAAATCTCAGCTCTGGCACCTCCTTCAGTGACCACGCTCAGCACCTTCCATGTGCACACTCCTGGTTCTCAGCTACTTGGCTGAAGTAAAACATCGCTTCTCACATGATTTTCTTGCTCAGAGTCTGCCAACGTCAGTCATCTGGCCTTGACCCTCCTGCTGGGTGTGACTGGCTGGGACTCGGAGTAAATTCTTTGACAGCAAGTGTCCCCAGCAGGGTTTACCGGTGACACATTTTTTTCTTTTTTATTTGAACTTTTTAAAAAGATGGGTCTTAACGTACAGAGAATATAGTCAATAATATCGTACTCACTTTGCACAGTGATGGACGGTGACTGGGCGCAGCCTGGCGACACACTGTAAGTGTATGAAGGTGGCACCACTATGCCTGTATGGCAACTGTCCTTTCCCTAAAACAGAACAGGACTGAAGCATACACTCTGCACTTCGGAGGACTCTCCTGTTTTCTGTTTGTGTTACCTCTGATTCATATCACCGCTGTACCCACTGCCTTTAAATAACACCCTCCTCTGGCATAAGCCATAGACAGTCATTTGTGGGAGGCTCACCAGCTTTGTTCAGAGGTGCAGGACGTGCCCTTCAAGTCGACTTAGAGGTTCCATGTGAAAAGTCCTCCCCTTACACAGTCCACCAAGGCTTCCTCAGTAGAGCTCCCCTGTCAGTCTTCCTCAGCCGGCCTCCCTCACCTGCTCATCTCTATGTTCCCCATGCTGTGTTGATTTTTGGTGGGAATAAAATGTCTGCTAGGGTGGATTGCTGTGCCTAAAGAACTCTGTGAAACTGGCTGAACCTAAGAAAACATAAACAAATTCAGGAATGTTTTTCAACTTAGATGGGTAGAAAGTTCTGTTTGCTGTCCCATTTGCCTGTAATTGGGAAAGACAGCATCCTGTTCTCTCCTCCTCCCGCCCCAATATATTTTTATTGATTTCAGAGTGGAAGGGGGGGGGAGAGAGAGAGAGAGAGAGAGAGAGAGAGAGAGAGAGAGAGACAGACAGACACATCAGTGATGAGAGAATCATTGATCGGCTGCCTCCTGCATGGCTCCTACTGGGGATTGAGCCCACAGGCCGACTCTCTGTCCACTGAGCCACACCGCCCAGGGCCGGAGCTCATCCTCCAGTGCCCCCGTGGAGTCCTCAGCGCAGGCTGCTCTGACCTGTGGTAACGGAGACCTGTCTTTTCCGCTTTTCCTTGCAGGCTCTTCAGGTGGCAAGACAGCTCCTCCTTCAGCAGCAGCAGCAGCAGCAGCAGCAGGTCAGCGGGATCAAATCTCCCAAGAGGAATGACAAGCAGCCAGCCCTGCAGGTAACGTTCTTTTTTAAAGCACCTGGGTATGTGCCCTGAGTGGGAATCAAAGCCACAACCTCTCAGTGTACTGCTCAGCGTGCCAGCCAACTGAGCCACACGGCCGAGGGCCAGGTAGCAATGCTTTTAAAAGTAAACAGCATTTTCCACGTGGACAGCCACTGACCAGAGGCTGTGTGAGGACGGCAGGCATGTTGCGGGCCCTCCATGGAGGTGCCGCCAGCTTCCCAGCAGAGTGTGACATCGTAGGGGAAGGTCTGACGAACCCGGGTGTGTTGTCCTCGGGGGGGACCTGCTGGGGTCAGGATAGTAGGCCGACGCGCAGGGCCAGGTGGGTGCTTGGGCTGCTCGCTGTGAGAGGGGGTCACAGTGCTCAGATGCAGCACCGCATTCTCTGTCGACAGGTCTACACAGTCTCTCATGACGGGGCACACACACCTCCTTCAGTGTGGGCGGGGGGTGCCCGGGGGCAGCGGGCAGTGTCTGGAGACGTGTTTAGTTTCCACGCTTGGGGGAGTGTTAGTGTGGCTGGCACTCTGGGAAGTAGGAAGTAGAGGCAGGGATGCGGCTGGGCACCCTGCAGTGCTCAGAGAAGTCCCACCACACAACCCTCTTCAGCCCACAGGTCGCCGCTTCAGGAGTGTTACTGGGACTGAAGAGGCTGTGCTGTTTGTAATACACCTGGGCGTGGTTGTCATGTTCGCTCTTCTCTTGAGTGGATGTTTTCTGCATACTTCTGAATTATTCATGAAGAGTGATGAGCAGTTTTTATATAAAGATATCAAGAAGTATTATGCTAGTGACTTCTCCTTTCAGGCACAACGTGGAAAGGGATCAACAGAGTAGAAGGAGTGAGTTTATACAATTTAATTTTGATTTTCTACTGGCCTAGAACATTTTAATAGAAACTTCAGAGAGCCTTGACTTGGGGTTGACACTCCCATCTGGAGAGGGTGGTGCAGGCCAAGGCGGCGGCTGCTGCCAGAGCGGAGGGTGGCGTCCGGCGTGGGGCTGAGTGGGTTTCCCACACGGGACACTTCTGGACAGGATCTCTAAACTGCTGCCGATGGGCAGAACTTGGTGCTAACTCATTGGATCACGAGGTCAGCCCAGATTCTAGATTGTGTTGGCTCTGCTCAGGTCAGAGCCAACCATTGCCCAGCGCCCATTCCCTGGCCATGGTACACTGACCTCGGGCAGCCATCCCTCCACGCCCCCTCGGGAAAGCACGCCGTCGAGGGCCAGCTGGGCGCCGTGGGGGCATGTTGCTTACCAGCACTTCCCAGGTGCCTCCCTGGTGATTCCCATGAGCCCACCTGCTGCTCGGCGTCACGAATGGGGCGTTTCAGTGAGTGCCGAGCTGGGACCCGTCCGGGTGCCCACAGGGCTGTCGTGAGAGGCCCACAGGCACGCTGGAGGATGGGCTGGGGCTGCACGGACCTTCCATCTGGGAGCCTGTTCCTCAAGACTCAGATGAGTTGAAAGATCAAACGAACCGATTCCATAGTCAGACCGGGACTGTGTTTCCGGGTTGGCAGTGGAGGCCACGCTGAGGATTCCAGAGCAGGGCCCATTGCAGGGCCCCTGCTGCAGCCGGAGCCATTGACACCCTAACGCATTCATGCGCACAGGCGCGGGCCCAGCCTGTCCCTCGGTGGTCCTGGTGGCGGTGCGCATCCGTTGCCTTCCTCTTGGAGTTCGTGCGGCCTCACGCCCGGGGATCATCAGCCCTCCAGTGTTTGGGGGAAATCTTTGTTATTGGGGGTGGACACTGACAGAGAGTGGAACTATGCTCAGAGGCTTAAGGAAACAGCGCACATGTCCAGGCTGCCTGGGCGCTGCCCGCAGTGCGGAATACCATGTGTCACTCTTTACACTACACTTATTCCCTTCATACTTGCCTTTTTAAAAAAAACCCTACAGATGGCATTTTAAGGTAACTTCTTTTCCAAGATGAATGAAGTTCCTTTAGGGCTAAATATATGAAGCCAGGTTTCAGGGGGTTCCTCTGGAGCTGCTCTTCTTGCCTGTTGTAATGTTTTAGCTACAGAACTATAGAGCTTCATTTTCCTTGGCAAGGACAGGGTCAGGGCATTGGCTGAGACTTCGCTCTGTACAAGGTGGGGCCAGGGGCCAGGGGCCGGCTTTGCTGATGGAGATGTTGACGTCACTCCCGACCCTCAGTGGGCAGCTTGGCAAGCAGAGAATCCAGATCAGCTTTGGGAATGGGTTGGGGGAAAGAGTTGGTTGTGTGTGTGTGCATGTGTGTGTGTGCACACAGCATGGAGGGCGGCTCCTCAGCTGGTGGTGTGGTCACGCAGATTCACTGCGCTTTGTCAGGTGGGCAGGCCTTCCACAGCCGGGCAGAAATGACGGGCCTAGGTCCCATGCAGGTTATGCTGTTATGAAAATATGCGTGTGGGCTCCGGGACTCACAGAAGGGGTCACCTGTGCATGTAAACATGCCTGGCAGGCCTCACCGGCCGCTCAGCCCCAGGCTCTGGGCCGAACGGGCCCTCCGGTGAGTCGGCGCTGTTCCTTGCTGTCCTCCTCCCTTCATTGCTAGAGACCTGTTTCCACAAACGCCAGGCCTTCTGCATGGAGGAGGCTGCACAGGGAAGAATTTGATCTGCTGATAGCTGGAGGAGAAAGAAAGCAACCCAAATCCCCAAATACACTGTGACTCATATTTTAAGCATATCTCACACTTCCCTGCTTCAGGCTTGGCAGCGCTCCCCAGCTTCACAGGCTGGTGATACAAACAAAAGAACATGGAAAGTTAGAGGAGCTCTCTGTGGTTACTCGACAGAGAGCACAAGACGTAGTCAGACATCACCAATCTGAACTAATTTCAGGCAGATCCGAGAGAGAGAGAATCATGTTCTTTGCTGCGCATATTGAACAAAGTCTGAGCTGCCACATTCGTGGGTGCCATTGTGGTTTATAGCGAGGACTGGTGGAGCATAGATACCGCTTCCCAAGTTCTTTAAAAATACTTACTAGCTTAAATAGCCTCTTATTTTAGTCTTTAATTTGCTTTGCCAATTTTTCATGAATGATACAAATGAAAACTGGCTTCATCTTAAATTCAGAATCAGAATGATCTGAGTTAGTTACATGCAACTTGGTGGGCATTTCTGGAACAGCTGCAGCGCGGGGAACATCTTATTGACGCCCACAGATACGAGACTGTGGGGGACACAGAGCCTGCCTTCAGAATGCTTATGAGTTGTAAAAAATTAACAAGTTTTTGCTGCAAAAAAAATTATATGTAAGTAAAAGTAGTAGGCTTACTTTTATAAATATTTATATACTTCTGAAGATTGCTTAAACAAGTGAAATAAATGCTTACTAGTGCAGGTGTGCTCGTAAGCTGGAGAATGTGGAACTTTACTGGCTGAAGATTAATTTTTGAGTAGATGAGCAATTTTATTGATCACATTTTGGAACTTTGACCACTATTTCTGGGTAGTAATTCATTTTGGTTCTATAAGCATCTAGTTGTTGGCATGAGTACGTAAACTGGAAGGAAGTCAAATGACACATTTTCTCCTGAGAAAATAAAGTACATGTGGATTCGGCAGCATGGAGGTTAGGAAAGAAAGTCGCCCTGTGTGATGCTTGCAGTGGGAAGCTCACCACAGCTTCAGGCCATCACTGAAGCAATTGAATTTGAACCCAGTCCCCAGTAGATTCCCTCCCTTCCAAGGTCAGGCCGGGTGCAAGCCCCCCTCCCCCAGGGGACGGCCCCCAGGGCCAGGGCCCTTGAGCACCACTGGCAGGTGAGGCCCCTGGCCCGTTGGCAGCTCGGGACCGAGGAGGATGCCTGCTCTGTAGGAGGAGGCTCACAGACTAGATCCGCAAGCATTCCTTAGCGTGTGTTCGCAGCTGTATGGAACATGCTTTAGGCGGCATTTTCTCTTTGCATGAATGCCATGTAGAACCTTATCACCTCCCGTCATTCCCATGGGAATAAATTGGTAAGAGGAAACCTTTCAAGAAAACCACAGTTTTATGCTGTAGGTAGTAAAATGGAATAGTTTTGAAATACTGACCCTTAAAAAGTATCCCTATGTGGTGAATTAATTAAGTGGATAATTCAGGACAAGGAGCAAAATTCTTTTTTAAATGTGTAGAATTAGCACTGTCTACAGGTGGCATCCCTGCCATTAAATTGGTATGAAGTTGAAATTTCAGTACCTTGGAGAATCCCAAAACTCTAAAAAAATGAGTCTTGATAAGAGACAATAAAGTAGAAATGGTATTTCAGAAACATCATTAAATCACACACCCGATAACATCGTGCCGGGCGCAGGGCCCCCCCTCCCAGGCAGGCCCTCACGCAGACCGAGTGTCTAGAGATGAGGGCTTCACAGGCCACGGGGAAGCCCACCTTGTTGCCTCGGTTTAATATCTTTAAGAAAATTTTTTCCCCTAAAACAATGTTTTGTCCTTGCCTCCCTCCAAAATTGAGTTTAGTTGCAATATCATGAACTCGCTCACTCTCCCATTTCAGTGGTACAGGGTGGCTGTGTCCTGGGCTCCCCAGTCTGCTGGCTGGTTGTACTGATAATTCTCATTCTCAGAAGTAGCTCAGTTCAGACATTTAATTATATAGTCACCTTAGTTATATGTATCTAAGCCTTAAAATGCAAGTGCGATGCTAGTATTTTATATGTAGGCATGTATTTGTCACCATATACACAGGTAATTAATGGCTAGTAAATGCATAATGTGGACCAGCCCCAGGTACCCTATGGTACAGGAATGATTACCAAATTATTGGAGACCCAGTGCACAGAATTCGTTCACGGGTAGGGTCCCTAGGCCTGGCCAGTGATCAGGGCCAATCTGTGGGGTGACTGGCGGGGTGATCAGGGACCCCTGCTGGCACCCACCTTGGCTGGCCTGGGGCCTGCAGGCTGTGAGCAACTCCTGCGTTGAGCATCTGCCCTCTGGTGGTCAGTGTGCAGTATAGTGACCAGTCATTCTAGCAGTCATTCTGTTTTCGGTTGATGTGCATATTAGGCTTTTATTAGGTAGGATTCTCTGGGTGAGGAAAGTGAAACTTAGAAACTTAGAGAGGTTAAGTGACCTGCTTCAGAGCATGCAGACAGTGGCAGCACCAAGATGGGAACGGGGCTGTATAGGGCCACAGATGAGCTAGTTCCACAGACAAGCTCATCATGGCTTCTCTTTCCATGTGGATTGCTCAACAGCTGCTGAGTGCCATGTTTTCCATAGATAAATCATTATATTTTCCATTTCATAAGCAAGAATAAAACCAAGCCACCCAAAACTCATTCCACTGTCAGTATCTGGACTCCAGTGCAGGGGACCAAGACCTGCATAGTTATCTAATTGTCACCTTGTCTGTGTGTGTCACTGCTGTGAGCAGCAGCAAAGAAAGGCAGTTTCTTATTCCCCAATGTGAGGTGTTCTTACGCACGCCCATGTGTTGGGACATGGAAAAGTACATTATAATCATTGTTGGGGCTAGGAGGTGGGAAGGGGGGGGGGACATCGTTGACTGGTCAAAAATGTGTAAATTGCTGACAAAATGACACATGTAATTAAGAGTGCTCCTACTATTCTACCTTGTGGTTTACACCTTAGTGTTGAAAAAGAGAGTGACTCCCACCTCGATAATTACCATTATCACTGGAATGCTCAGGCTGGAGTCATTAGCTCCATGTGCATTTAATTAGAGGAAGGCTGGAATTGGATTTAACTTATTACTTTTTCATGGATCACTTTCTTGTCATCACTTCAAATTGGATTGCAGCCCCAGGTAACTAATTATGAGAGCCAGAGGATCAAGAGTTGAAAAAAAGGTAATTAGGAATAACACTGTTGGACCCTTGCTGGTCGTCCACTTGTGCCTCGGGCAGGGGGTGGGGGCTGTGTTTTGTAGTCTCACAGATTAGGGAGTTAGAGGGATGTATGGTTGCTGGGCATCATGGGAGTCTATCACCACCCATAGTGGTTTCTATGATATACAGCTGATTTGAAGATGTCAAATCAACATGGCTCCACAATCAGCTCCTTAATACCTAGATTACACTTGTAAAGCAACAGATTGGCTGGAGGTATGAGGCATCCAACAACTGTGTAGCCCGGGGCCCCTCACACACATTACAACAAACCTGTCAGACGCCTCAGCCAAAGTGCAAGTATTTTAAGGAAGGGAGTTGGGATTTAATGAACGTATTAATGTTCCAGAAACATCATTCACATCTGACAGGAAGACGTGTCAGGCAGGACCACAGGAGGGTCAGGGCTCGTGCGTCGGGAGTTTGTCCGTTTTCAGCAGACTCGGGCGCTGGTGCACCTCTGGTGCCGTGCCGCCCAGGGCGCGGATGGGCCCCTGCTGTTCCCTCCTGCCCCCGTCAAAAAAGGCTGTAAAACAAATTATATTGTTTCCATGTGCAGAGCAGAATTCAGAACTGCAAGCAATCAATTTTATTGACAATGTCTGAAAAAAGTGTTGATGACAGTTTGAGGATGTGAAAGTACTGGATTTTTAAAGTTGCCAGTACTGAGTGTGGCGCAAAGCAAAGCAAAGAAAAGAAAAAGGTTGAAATTAACCTCATTACTCAGAAGAAGTCCTGTGAGTTAGCGTTCTGAGAAGGGGTCCCTGGTGGACGATGATGGCATGATGAGAAGTCTGGAGACAGTCTGTGGCCTGCCTTGATGAGAGAAGAAGCATCCAGAGAAGTGAATCACCAACTGCAAGGGCTTGAGTTTCCTTAAGTTGTTTAAAATGGGTCTTAATGTTCTGTTAGTGTAAGCAAATAGACGTGAGTCAGTTTTGGGTGGCTTTCAAACAGGGCAGCGAGGCGCGAGGCTCGCTTGCTCTTGTGCCAGAAGCACAGGGGTGCGACCGGTGCCCCCCCGGGGGCCGTGGCAGTAATCCCACGTGGCCCTGTTCTTCTCCTGGGATTGGCTGCTTTTCCTGCGTGAACCTTAGGTAAAAATCTCAAGAAACAAAATAGTCATCATCAAGTCCAATGCAAAAAATTAAAGCACTTTTTTAACATCTTAAGTTGATTTAGAATTTTTGTACACAACATCGTCTGTGGTTGAAAGAGGGCACGACAAGGTCAAGTGATGTAGTGGTTTCCATTTTCCACGAGGCACAGTGTGTGATAAAAGCAGGGCCTTTATTTTGTAAGTCTGCAGGAATTTCGATGAAGTGCAGAGGTCACGTTCCCTGTCAATTTGAGTAGCCAGCATTTTTAAACTACTGTTTTTTCTTCCTTTTTTGTGTGTCTTTTCTTCCCTGCCCCCGCCTCACCATGAACTGTGTCCCTTTCCTGACACATGCACAGTGAGTCCTCCAATCTGAAACTCATTAGCACACAGCACTGGGCCCCGGCCAGTGTTAGGAAGTCTCCTGAAGCCTGCAGTAACAGCATTTGGTCCTGCGCCGCGGAGCAGAAGTGACAATGGGGGTAGGCTCGCGGCCCTGGCCGCCCGCCCTGCCGGGAAGCCAGCTGCCTGTGCCTCCAGCACCGGGAGACGGGGCTGGCGAATGGAATGGGCTCCAGAAGCTCACTCCTTAGAGAAAGGAGCGTCGGACATCTCAAGGCGATACCCTTTCCCCAGCACTAACTATTTTAATTGGGCTGTAGGTATTTATCAACATTGGCTGCAGGAACATGAAAGCAAGCCATTAGAGAAAAAGTATGGAAACAATTTCTATGAGATAATATTTTCCACTTTTGTAACTATAGGGCATTCATTCATTCATTCATTCAGACTTTACTCATTGATCCTCCCTCTATGCAGCCAATGTGACCAAAATGGAACTCTTGCCCTCACATGAGAAAAGTACACAATTCACTGGGGGTCAGGATAACTTCAGCCAGGTTTTCCGATAGGGAACTGTGTCCCCAGAATATGGCAGCAATAGCGTTACATTAGATAGCAGGCACTGAGAGTGTTGTGTGTGCTCCCCACATGGGGTAAGGTCTGTGAGCAGTCCCATTTTGCAGAGGAGGGAAGGCATCGGAGAAGTTGACCTGCCCAGGGCCAGATGGCTGAGAAGTAGCCGAGCTGGGACCGGCCCCAGCCTGGGGCTCTTGAGAATCTGCTCTTCTCCATCCCATCCCGTCGCCCCCAGAGCTACTCCAGGCCCAGCAAGTGGGGGGCGGGAGGAACAGCAGCAGAGCTGCCGGGCCCTGATGCTCACCACCAACCACTAGACAGCACCGTCTCCTAATTTGGACTTACGTTTATGGGCATATTTGAAAAATAGCGCTTGTAACTGAAATATGCCCCTTCTGAAGGGAAATGACGCTCGGGAGAGAGAAGAGGAGTGTTGCTCAGAGCCTGCAGACAACTGCAAGTAATTGTCCAAGGGCAGCCGTTGAAATGGAGAAGCAGTTTGGAAACGTACGGTTTGGGAAATTTGTGCACTGATGTAATTACGGTAGTTGTGAGTCGATGTCATGCCTAGTAACTGTTTCTGTATTGCCTGGGCTTTTGTTACTGAACTGTGAGATCATGAGCAAACTATTATAAACATAGCATGGGTATAGCATGCTTGTGTAACAAAAGATTGGGAACTTTTATTAAGTTTGTTTTCCTTGTCATATTGTAAAAATTTATTATGTGTACTGTGTATATTAGAAACAGATTTGGGTAATTCTGTCTAAATGAAGTCATCCCGGCTATTTCCAGACTGTCTGTTTTTGGTTGTGAATAATTTTCATACATCAGATGGTTGTCATATTTAGTCGCTCTCAGAATTTTAAAGAGAACATATCCCATTTTGAACTTTGGTGGACTGCAGCCTTGCTGTTGAGATGGTTTGAATTTCAAATTGTTGCCCAGTAAACTGCAGAGTGATCACTCATCATTGCCTGCTGCTCGCCTGTCGGAAATGACTTGCCTTCCTCCAAGTACAGATTGTTAATTACTTAAGTGGGAGGACGGAGAGCTGCCAGGACACGGCTGGGCAAAGAGGCCGGGCCTTGTCCTGTCGCCTTCCATCCCATGAGGACCAGTGGTGAGCGCTCACCAGCTGTGGGTGCGAAACGGCGCTCAGAGGCCTCTCATGACGCAGTCCCCCGGCTGCGCCTCCAGCCCCTCGGGCCCACGGGCTTCTGGCCCGGGCGCCCTGCCACTGCTGCCTCTCCTCTGTTCCTTCCCACCAGCCGCTCTCCTGCCCACCTCCCCCAAAGCTGCTTTCCTCCTCCTCCTTTCCTGGAATATTTTGTCACTAAATTCAGTCTCATCCTCACCTCAACCTGTCTGACCCAGGAGCTGGTTCAGCCGGCGGCTCGCTCACGGTTTTGGAAATCGCCTTCTTTTCCCTTCCTCTCGCCCGCCTCCCAGGCTCTTCTGGACACAGATTCCTTCCGAGCCCAGAGTCCAGGCCCTAGGCCTTGTCTGGTGGCGCCCTCTCTCCTCTCCCTTCTCTAGTGAGGACTCCCCGCAGTCTGTGCCCTCCTCACCGCCTGGCCACGTCTTTCTCAGCTGAGCTCCACCACAGGTCCCCTTCCCTCTACTCCAGCTGATCACGGCCACCGCCAGGCCCTCCTGGGGCCTCAGCCCCCCACGTTACTTGTCCTCAGATCTGCCATTTGTCCTTCCACTGGGGTCTTCTATTCAGTCCTTTCTGGGGCCCCAGACCTCAGCTGGTACGTGCTAGGCTTGGCAAAGAACGACCACCTGCCCCTCCCCTCAGCATATCTCCTAGTCTTGCCCTGAAGGCCATGTTGCTCTGCTGTTCAGAAATGTTCAGGGTCCACTCCTACCTGCAGTCCAGCCCCCACAATCCAGGCTTCAGTCAGTGCTTGTTCTGTCACCTGCCACTGAGACACCAGGCCCTGGCGACCAAGCTGTTTGACTTTAATTCCAAGAGGATCATCTCTGTCTCTTTCCTCAGAAGGAAACCAGAAGCCACGCACGGCTGTTTCCCCGCCTGCCATTCTCTGCCCCATTCCCCGGCTCCTCTTTGCTGCTGTCTGTGTTTGGCCTGGAGGGTTCCTCTGAGCCGTGGCCGAGGAGCCGCAAGCCAGGTGCTCCCTGTTGGACCGGTGTGAGGAGGCTGCTCTAGGAGCTGTTGATGAGTTCTGCCTGCTTCGTTCTTTATTCGGCAGCAGAAAGGGATTGTTACTTATTTTAGGAGCAGAATCAAGAGCCACCCACACAGGCTTCAGGGGACTTGGTTGACGGCGGCTCTGTCCAGGCGCCAGGTGAGGGGTTCTGAGCTGAGTGGCCAAGTCTGTCTGGGCACTGGGTGTGGCAGTGGTGGTGTGGGGCCTTCTGTTTGCCATGCTTGACAGTTTATCTGACATAGTCTACGCTGATCACATGCCAGAGTGGAGAATTCCTTGGGGTGGTTGTTTCTGGGAAGCCTAATGGGTCCTATTAGTAACTATTGAAATAGCATCTAAAATTCAACGTACACTTCGTGCTGTTCCCTGTCTCCTTACTCAAGCCCAGTCAAATCGTATTCTTATCACATATCTCTTCATGGTCAACCTTGAGGAGTGCTTTGTCCTTAAAGGCACAGGAGCTGGTACACTGGGTGCCCATGCACACTCCGCATGAAGTTTCAGAGCTGTGAGATGAGACATATGGTTCACAGCATGGCCTCAGGCTCCAGGTTCAAGTCCCAGCACTGTCTTACCCCTGTGTGGCCTAGGAAAGGAGCCTCCCTGCGTGTGCATTTTCTCACCCAGAGAATGTGGCTGATTGCCTCAACCCCTGAAGGTGATGGTGAGGATTAAGTGATTAATGTGGGAAAATGGGGTGCCCAGTGCCTGGGACACAATAAAGTCTCAGAAAAGGTAGTTCTTCTAATAATTATATAAATTCTTTTTGAAGGAAAAGGACTGCCTGCTGAATGCCAAATCACATTGTAACTCATCTGCTGTCATCACTATTCAGTGTATAAATGAGTGGCATAACAGGACTACCCTTTTGCTTGTAGTGTCCTTGTGGTTGAGCACCCTGGATGGGAAGACATCAGGCTCCTCATCTCTAAAAGGGGTGAGCCCAGTGCTCCCCAAGCTGTGGTGAAGACCAGCTGGTATAACTAGAAACCATTAGCCTGGAGTGGTAGCAAGATAGCAGCAGCCTGGCACACAGCAAGCACTTAATAAATGCCCACTGTTGCCATCACCCTCCCTGCTACTCTTGTGAGCAGCATTGTCTTCATGGAGCATTCTTTTTCTAAATGTGTCCATTTTGGCATAAATAAAGGTCATCCTGTTCTAAAATTCCATCCTGGGTTCTCTTTTGTCCTGGTCTTCCCAGAATTTTATATGAATTAAAGCTAGGTTGTTTTAACAGCCAAGGGACTGTTCCCGCATCTGGAATCTTGAAGCTTTGGCATTTTACCCCGCTGGCACAGAGTAGGCAATCTGTAGATGTATTCTTTCAAAAATGGGTCAGTGAACGATGAGTGACAAGGGAGTGGGTAGTCGAATAGCTGACCCAACCAGAGAGGAAAAGCGATGCTGCTGAGTGGGAGAGCCGCGGGCGTCTCAGCTTCATAGCCCTCCAGGAACACTTCAAGAGCGCAGACCCAGCATTAAAAGGACCCAGGTCTGTCCTGCCTGCGTCTTGCCAAGTACGGAGTGAAAACCAGAAACCCCTGCAGTGCGGTCTGACTGCCTCACGGTTGCTATTTGCTTTGTACATTTGCTAATCTGTTTAAGGTACAATGTTAATAGCATAGAACTTTTACTCATAAGAATAGAAAATTAAAGGAGACTAAAGGCAAAATATAGAATTGTATTTGGTGTCAAGATTAAAGTTCAGTGAAGCATACTGAAGATGGAGTAGACCATTAAATAAACTTGGACGAGAGATGGAAAAAGGCACCTAAATCTCTCATTTTGAAATGAATTGGTTTGCTTGATTATTTGCAACAGTATCTCAGGAAAATCCAAGACAAATTAAAGCAAAACAGAATTTAATTGAGCTATTATTTTGCAGACTTTGGCTTAGTTTCAGACAGCCTAATCAAATTGTGCTTTGCTCAAATAACTAATGTGAAATGCAGCCTACCAACAGATGTTTAAAAAGAGTCTAATTGGAAAATCTACATCCTGGATTTAGTCTGTCTCATTGGTAAAAATAGCTACAAATTTATATTTTCGAGAACGACACCCAATGACAAGCATTTCCAGAAAAGATAAAGTTTTCTCCAAGGATGCCTAGTGCTTGGGCGGAATTATCTTGAGTAGTCAAAGGTGGCACCCTGGAAATTAAATTCCTTGGATATTCTCCAGCTCCGTGCCATACTGAACAGAGAGAGAAATCTCCTTTATCACACTGCGTCACCAGAGTCCTGTTACGGTCCCTGGATCGTGTCAGGGGCCCGCGCGCTGCAATTTATAATGAGCCCTTGCAAGTCGTGCGAGGCACACACTGATTGATGACATTTAAAGGTGCTGTCAAGGTGGCTAGGTAATGAAGTCGACCTTCCTCCCTCGTTTTCTCAGTTTCAAGTTTGTATATATGAAGGAACTATTTCACCTGCCACATTTGCTTGGAACTTTTCATTAAAACTATAAAAGGAATTTGGCTTAATAGTTAACTCTTTTCTTCCTTTAGACCAGGGGTCAACAAACTTCTGTAAAGGGCCAGAGGGTGAGTATTCTTGGCTCTGCTGGCCAGTCTGTCATGGCAGCAGGGCAGAAACAGCAGCACATGTATGAATGAGTGAGCAGCAGTTTCAATCAGAATCCACTGGTGGATATTGAAATTTGAATTTCATGCCATTTCATTTATCATGCAATATCCTTGTTTTGATTTCCCCCAAACTGTCTATATATATATAAAGAGCCAGGGGCCGTCACATTCAAAACAACTGAACAGACGCCCGAATAGGCTGAGTGGGGCGACAAGGCTGGCAGGGGGGTTAGTGAGGGACAACCAAATAACTGAGTAGCAGGTTGTGTGGGGTGACCAGGCCAGCAGGGGGGTTAGTGAGGGATGACCAAACGACTGAGCAGCAGACTGTGTGGGGTGACCAAGCTGGCAGGGGAGTTAGGGGAGGACCAAATTACTGAGCAGCAGGCTGTGTGGGGCAACCAGGATGGCAGGGGGTTAATGAGGGATAACCAAATGACTGAGCAGCAGGCTGTGAGGGGTGACCAGGCTGGCAGAGGGGGGCAGTGAGAGGCGACCAGGCCGACGGAGGGGGGGGCAATTAGGGGCGATCAGGTCAGCAGGCAGAGGCAGTTAGGGGTGATCAGGTTGGCGGTGGGGGGCAGTTAAGGGCAATCAGGCAGGCAGGCAGGTGAGCAGTTAGGAGCTAGCAGTCCTGGATTGTGAGAGGAATGTCCAACTGCTGGTTTAGGCCTGATCCTGGGGATTGGCATTCAGACATCCCCCGAGGGGTCTTGGATTGGAGAGGGTTGAGGGGATCCCCTGCCCCCGTGCACAAATTTCATGCTCCAGGCCTCTAGTCTATAAAAATAAAAGCATAATATGTAAATCAACTGAACGGCCGAACAGCAGAACAACCGTCCAGATGACCATGCTATGATACCCGCTGGTGCCAGGCCAGCCAAGGGGGTGTGCAATGCAATTGGTGGGAGCCCTGCCATCGCCCCATGATTGCCCCGCAGAGGAAGGCGCAGGCCACCAGCCAGTGGGGCAATCAATTCAGGGGCTCCATGATCACCCCAAAGAAGGAGGCTCAAGCTACCAACTAGTGGGTGGGCAGGACTTCCCTCTGCGGGGTGCAATCAATTGCCCCAAAGAGGGAGCCCAGCTGCCTGGCCGGTGGTGCTGTGGCGGGTGGGTGGGACCTCCCTCTGTGGGGTGATTGATCACGGGGTTCCTGTACTGTGAGAGGATGCAGGCTGAGCTGACGCCCTCCCCTCCCACTAGTGCATGAATTTCATGCACCGGGCCTCTAGTTTAAAAATATTTTAAAAATTCTCAGTTCAAGGGCCATACAAACACAGGTGGGCCAAATTCGGACTACAGTTTGCCGACCTCTGCTTTCCCAGGCTGGAGATGGTTGCAAGACTGCTCGTTGAATAATGTTGCCTGGACGAGGGGCTTGAGGACTGACATCCAGCTGTTGTTGGCCAAGCCTCACACCGGCCAGGGACCAGGCGGGGTCAGCCCGGGACAGGCAGCACCTGCGTGGGATTTGCACAGAGGTGCCACCCAACACCCAGCTTTCTTTCCTCCCGCCTTTTTGGTCTGAAGCCTTTCTACACCTTGTCGTAGGTGTGATGATGAAAGTGATCATTGTTTGAGATTCCGAAAAATGGCCTTAGCTGCCTGGGCCTTCGCTAGCCTGGATCTCATACTTGTGTGAAATTGAAAGAAGCACCTTTTCAAGACATTGAGTCTAATCTGTGAGAGTATTTTCATAATACACCTGACTTTATTACATTACAACACTTCACTTCACTGCCTCCTGCAGATGTCAGGGTGGCACCAGGTCAGCAGAGAGACGGACGGGCCGAGGTGCCCACAGTGGCGGGCCCTCCCTGAGTTCGCCCACGGAGCCCTGGCAGTTTCTGCCCTTGCTCATGTCTCGAATCCAAAGATGTCTGTTTTCGGCACAGAGACTTGCCTCTGTAAGCCTCAGTTTCTTATTGACCAAAGGTTGTGCAGTGTTTCTCAGCCCTGGAGGCACATCAGCATGAATGTGATTTTTGTCATCATCAAGATCTAGCTTTTTGAATCATAACTAGATTCCTGACCTCTGTCTACGGAGTGAGAATCTGGGGCTCCGGCCAGGCCTGGGCCCTGGAGGAGCCCCCACCTGCTCTGCGCCCTCCGCGGCCCACACCCCTGGGCACGGTGACAGCCACATTTCTTTCCCACTGAAGCCCGCGTCCCTGCCATCCTGTTTCCCTCATTTCTCCGTGCCCAGCCTCCTCGCACAGGGTTAGAGTGAACTCCCTGACTTCCGCTCACCAATGTGAGCGACAGATGTGAGAGAATCCCTGGTCAGGAGGCTTGGCGTTGGCTTTGGCTTTGGAAAGTTGCCCAGGAAGCAGCGCAGGGCTGAAGGCTGGGTGTCAGAGTTGGGTAGGCCAGCCTCCTGTTACCGTCGAGTCCTCCTGAGCGGCCGGCCAGTGAGGACAAAGCAGAGTCGTACTGCAGGTCTGTCCGGGGTTTCATACACGAGCGTATCTCCCTTTCTCCATGTAAGTGTGCATTTCTGCTTTGGACTAGACCTACTGATAGACCACATTTTATAACGTGTGCCCATTTGTACGGTATTTCCAGGCCAACCCCAGTTGGAAATGTGTAAGTGTCACGGGATCATTAACTTGATTTTCCTACCGGATTCATCCAGATACATTGCAGGTGTTGAAACTGGCCACATCGCAGGCACGCCCCATCTCTAGGAGTTTAGGGCACGCCTCGTGCAGGAGTTTGAATGTTATTGAAAATGTAGGGTCTGTATTTACCCAGAGCCTTTTTTCCTTCAGTGTTTTCGAAACAAACACTTGCTCTGCTCATTTTGCAAAATACAGCAAGAAAGAGTTACCCACGTGGAACCAGAGAGACAGACTGGAGTCTGGCCTCCTTGCCTGCACTGCCTTCTCCGCGTCTTACCTGGCTGTTCCTCTTTATATGGCACCCTCTTCACTCTGCTGCTCTTTGGGGGTTTGGGACTTTTAACTGATGAAGGCAAACAGTCTTTGAGCAGCCTGGCCCATGAGGTCCACAGGGCGTTTGGGGTGTTTTTAAAAATGTTGTGTGAGGCCTCAACACCCGTCATCTAACAGCAAGTAGCCAATCTGACTTGATTTTTAGTACAGTTCACCAATTGGAGCTCTACAAAAGGGGTTATGTTTTTTTGTCTTATGAGCAGCAGGTCAGACATTTCAAAGGAAATTCAGAGAGCGGTAATGTTTAAGTGTACACAGATGAATTTGAAAAGAAATATCTCACTGCCTACACAGCTCTATCTAGAACCCAGGCTTTGCAGGGTGCTCCCAAAGCCGTGCCACTCTGCCCGGGTCAGTTATGCACAGGATATTAATGCCTCATTGATGATAACGGAACTGCAGAGCAAGGCATAACGAATGGGCTTGCAGAAACCCTGGTGGGTTTTGACTAATAGAAGTCTGGACAAACCTGGTTTATCAAAGGGTTCTGAGACCAGCTGAGCCTTCACCTGTGTGCTCAGCTGAGGGTGAAGCAGCTGGACCTGCTCCCCGCAGCTTGGTCAGGGACTGCGCACACCTCCTGCTCATCGTTGCTGCTTGGAACCAGCACTTCCCCGCAGGCTCCTGGTTGCCCCAGAGCTGCTGGCTGTGGAGCTCCTGGGCCTCTTGCTGTCTGCTGTCGGGGGGAGCGGGTTAGTTTCCATCAGCGCCAGGAGGTCTCTGTGACCTCAGGACCTTCTTCAACGCGAAGCAGTGCCTGGGAGCAGTCTGAGAACAGAGGTTGGCAAACACTGGCGGCCGGTGGAGGTTGGGTGGGGGGTGGGCAGATCCCGCAGCCTGTTTTTGTAGGAATGTATACAGCCCTATACATTTTTAAATGGTTAAAAAAGTCAGAAGAAGAATACTTCATGAAGCATGGACATTGTACAGAAGGGAGATTTCAGTGTTCACTCACGGGTTTTGCTGACTGGCTACCCCCAGTAGATGTCAGTAGCTGTTAGCCTGGAAAAGCCTAAAATACTTCCTGTAGCCCAGTGGTTCTCAACCTGTGGGTCTCGACCCCTTTGACGGTCCAATGATCCTTTCACAGGGGTCGCCTAAGACTACCCTCTATATCAGATATTCACATTATGATTCATAACAATAGCGACATCACAGTTATGAAGCAGCAATGAAAATAATTTTGTGGTTGCGCCTTTTCCAGGCTGTGACGGTCAGGGCAGGACAGGCCCAGTGGTCCCAGGGCGTCCCCTGCCTCAGTCAGGCTTCAATTTTCCCTCCAAATAAGAGAAAACCTCCGAAGACCTGAAGCTTCATTGACGGAAACCAAGCCGAAGTCCCTCCCCACGGTGAACCACGAGACCCTTTGAAAACATGATTATTTTTATTTATAAACGAAAATGGAAATAACTTCAAACGAGCATTTGAAAATGACACTTCTCACCAAAAACAGCTTAAATCATTCCCTCTGAAAGTTTCCTTCCACCGAAGTTTTGTTTTGGTCCCACAGACTGGCCTCCTCCTATCCTCAGTCTGAAAGGGGGACCGTGACCTTGAGTTCCCATTGATGCTGCAGACTGTGACCTTGAATTCCCATTGATGCTGCACTGGGCCCACAGGCCTTGTGCTCCCTTTCTATCTCTTGGGTAGAGAGGGCACACCCTGGCCTCTGCTTGTCTTTGTATCAGCCAAATTCTTGAACTTCCTTTCTTCTTCCTAAATCCTTTTCATGCTTGTGCTTCTCATACCTGCCCCCATATAGATGTGTGGTTTATTGGTCTATGTCTTATCAACACTGATATGATTAATAATGTGGTTAATTTCTATTTAGGTTAATAATGATAATAGCCATTATGGTGATTGGCTCAATATGTGGATTAGTTAGCATAAAGTATGAGGTTGCCTTTAGTCTTTAGCTTGAGGTGCTGATGAGAACATGAAGCTTAGTTTTTAAGACTGTGGAGTCAGAAACACCCAAATTCAAAAACCATCCTTTACCAACTATATGACCTTGTCCAAGTTAGCTCGCTTCTGCATTTATTCCACAAAAAGTCAAAATATCTACTCTCTGGCTTATATTGGAGGCTGGAGCTTACAGATGCATACATTTACATGTAAGAAGTTACACACTGTGCTCAGGATGGAACTTAGTTGTGCAGCTTTGTCCTAATCATCAGTACTGTGATACTGGTTATGGGCCACCACTTGTGAGATCCCAGGCTGGCCTGCACGCAAAGCACTGGACTCTCCTGTGATGCCGAGGGTTTTCAGTGGTGACGGTGATGGGCAGAGCCTGCGATGATCAGTTCCTTCCCGCGTTTCCGAGTGAACTGCAATGAGCACGGTCACATCACACTGTCATCTTCCACAAGCACCGGATGAATTGACGATTCTCAGCCGGAGGAAATATGCAGGCTGTCCCCCAGCGGGTCTTCCGGGCGGGCGTGCCTTCCGTTGGGATGGTCCGGGTAGCTGCACCTGCTGAGGAGGGACAGGGTGAAGCTGACCTCCTGTTCTAACCGTCCCCTCTCCACTAAAGGAGGAGTTTATGCAGTTACTTTCTTGCCGACTTCACCCTTGGGAGTGTGCCGAAGGACCAGGGAAAGCTCTAGTTTCCTTGTAAACTTTACTCTTCCTGCATCTCAGTGCACTAGGCAGGGAAGCTGGGTTCGAGTTGTCTTTTGCTGAGGCCTTGCAGTCAGGGCTGGCTGGCTCTCGGGGGGACTGAGTTGTTGGTTATTCTTCATCACCCTGAGCCTTTCCCCAGAGGTTATTCCCTTCACACCTGCAGGCTGTTTCACTTCCTTATCACCCGTTCTGTGCTGCGTTGGACAGAGGTTTCCTAGCTGCCATCAGGACGACCGACACAGGCAGGGCAGTGGGTTTTGTTAAGAAGCATGGAATGTCCAAGAAAATGTGCAAGAGGCTTGGGAAGCACACTTCATTGAAAAAAGGAATTTTGATATTTCCCCTTCTGATGGGACAAGAACAAGGGAAGCCAGACATAGACTCCATTAGAGATTCGGACAGACAGTGTGTGCACCAGCTGGGTGCGCTCGTTTGCAGACAGTGTCTAACGTTTTGTGGGGTTGGTTGCAAAGGTTCAAAAATCTTCTCACTAAAATTTCTTTGCCAGCTTATCCTTAAAAAATCAGAAACTCGAACTTCATTCCTCTATGGCAGCAGTTATCTGTGTCTCGGAAACGCTGCCCCTTCCCACGTGGCTCTGGGCTCCCAGCCAAGCACATGGTCTGTTTCAGCCCAGCGTCGGCCCGAGAGCCCTTCCCGGTGGCAGCAGCTCCTGGTCAGTCGCCTCAGGTCATGGGCTGCGGCTCCACAGGCCGGCAGAGCTGGGCATCGGGGAACCTGGGTCCTTCGCACCTGTGCGTCCCTCTCCCACTGGCTGCCCCGGCGGGCGGCTCTCTTAGGCTCCTGGGTCTCTGCGGCGAGTCCCTAGCGCCAGGACCCGCCTTCCCTGTGAGCTCCGCGCTCCGGCTTGGGCCGAAGGCCTGGCAGTTGCCCCCGATGAAGAACTCTCCCAGGAGCCTCGCAGCACCACAGCCGCTTCCCAGAGTGGCCCCGTCTCTTGTGACCCACCCTGGAAACCACCTCTGGTTCCTGCGGCAGGTTTACCGCTCCCCAAGCCCCGCCGCCCGCGCTGGAGGAGACCCACAGACGCCGCTGCCCGTGGACAGCAGGCCCGTGGCTGGGTGCTGGGCGCTGGGCGCTGGGCGCTGCTGGCTCATGGTCGCTGGCCAGAGCCTGATTCACCCACTAACAGACTGTCCTGGGACTGATAAGAAGCAAGAAGAGAGGACTTGACAAAGACATCTGAGGAACTAAATGAGTCTTTCTCAGCTTCCCCAGTCTTGCCTGCTTGAACCCGGGAGCTCCACATTCCCAGCCTGTGGCACCTTAGAAAGTGCCCCCCAAGTGACTTACGGCCACGGGTAGCGCAGCGCTTGTGTGGCGCCGCCGGTGCGTGAGGCCTGGTGGTCTGCGCCCGCGGCCAGTGGGAGGAGGTGGGGAAGGACACACCTTTTCAGAGACGCAAGCAGACTGCTCGGGACACCCCTGGCCCCATCGGACCCTAGTGGGCCGCCTGCGCTGAGTGCTCTCCCAGTGCCCCGGAGGCGGGGCTGTGTCCTGTGGGACATGAACACTGGGAGCAGAAAGCATCGCAGCGCCGTGACGTGGAGCCCAGGAAACCCGGGGAAGCCGGGTCGGCCGGGGTGCCTTGGGGCTGGGGCTCAGGATGGCCTTTGAGTAGAAACCTCGGTTGGGGGCTGAGCCTAGAAAGGGGAGAGGATGTGTGATTGCAGGGCCGCAGGTGGGAACATCAAACCCAGGCCCACTGGGCTGCGCTTCAGGCCATGGGGCCCGCCCTCCCTCCGCACCAGGCTCACACTGCACTGCTGTGGTTTGCCCTTTGCTTTGCCCCTTGCCGAAGTCTGAGAGCTGCTTAGTGAGAGAGAGAGAGAGAGAGAGAGACAGAAGGGGGGTGGGGAGAGAGAGAGAGAGAGAGAGAGAGAGAGAGAGAGAGAGAGAGAAAGGGAGAGACTTCCGCTGGATGAGGCTCACATGGTGAGCATGTTGCGCTATGTGGTTCTATGTGTATTTCCCCTTTTCTCCCCCAGATTTTTACAAAACTGTGTATGCAAACAGGTGTTTTTATTTGTTTCCCTTGGGTTGCTTTTGCATAATGTAACAGGCCCACGATTTCACATGTACAGTAATTCATAGAAAGTGACAGTCATCTTGCTTAGCTGCTGTTCGCAATGCTTGCTAAATATAGTGCCTTCTCAGACCCACACAAGGGGCCTTTAAAAAAAGAGAAAAGAAAGGTCAAAGTTTCCCCACCCACGAATTTGGTTATAAAAGAACAGCAAAGCAGGGTTTTTCTGAAGTTGAATCAGTAATATTCTAATGTAAATGGTATCCTGTTTTGACAAAGTGCTAAACCACAGAGTCTCAGGAAGAC
Organism: Murina feae; assembly: GCA_004026665.1. Taxonomy (NCBI): domain Eukaryota; kingdom Metazoa; phylum Chordata; class Mammalia; order Chiroptera; family Vespertilionidae; genus Murina; species Murina feae. The sequence goes on from PVJC01009889.1 coordinate 34,973, forward strand.
CCCGCTCAGCTCTGGCCCCTCAGTGGGACAGTGGGACGGAGGATGCTTTTGTTGTCATTTGTGTTACACTGGCTGGCAGCATATGCCCTTGTTGGTTGCATCCGGGAAACAGTCAGAAGAGCTCTGTGAGGCCAGTCTGTACCTTCACTTTAATATGTTGCGTAACCCTTTGCCAGACAAAGCCTGCATTGTTTCTTCGGTTTAATTCAGCAACATGAGATTTCTGACTTTGCTACGCTCGCCTGGAGAAAGGCAGGACACTTCACAGGCTCTCTTCCGGGACTCCCCCCCCCCCCCCCCCCCCCCCCCCCCCCCCCCCCCCCCCCCCCCCCCCCCCCCCCCCCCCCCCCCCCCCCCCCCCCGCCCATGACCCGCCAGCCCCTTCTGCTGCGCTCAGCTCGGTGGGGCCTGCACAACTTTGATGGCCTGGACTCACTCCGAGAAATCCAGGTCCTGTAGGAGCTCTTTGTTCGAGTTCATTCCGGTCTCCTCCATCTCGGTTTGTTGCAGGTTGAACAGTAAGTAGCATTTTACTGTAAAGGTGACTGCATCTTCCTTATGGGGCCTTCAGGGTAAACAGCCGCTAGTTTCCATCTGTGATCACACATGTAGCTTATGTTTGGGTAGGGTGCCCCTCGCTCCGAAGTCATTATTTTTCCTGAGTGTTTATGCTCCGTGGCTGTGCACAGAGAGATTCTAAACCCCAACGCGGCGCCCTGAGGAGCCTGTAATTCCCGCAGAACGTGCTACAGATCAGAACAGGACACAGTGCGAGCAAGTGATGCGGCAATCAGAGAGCTTCCAGCCTTGCATAGCTGGGCCTCTGCTTTGCTCCAGGCCACACACTCCCAGCCCAAAGTCACCTTGGATGTTGCTCATGGCCCAGGAGAGAGGCGCAGTCTTGGAAAGGACCTGGACACACAGAACTCAGAATTCCGTCCTGCCCTCACTGGCTGGCTTGGGGAGATTGGACTTGTCTTGCAGCCCTTATCTCTCCACCAGCTAGAGACATTGATTAGCAAAGCCCACGCTCCAACAACTGAGCCGCCCAGCCAGGGCCACACTTTTATTTCAGGAAATTGCACAGTAATGGCATTGGCCCACCACGTGGCAACTTGAGGGAGAAGGCAGAGATTCTCTCTGAGGCCAGGCTCTGGGACCTTGAGGAGGAACTCACTGCCGTCCTGGTTGGTAACCAGTGCTGTGCAGCATCGGGGGCAGAGTTCCCGTGGCCCCTCACTCAAGGACAACATGGGAAAGGCCACTGGCAACATGAGGCACTGCATTTTGGTGTCAGAGAAAACCACTGTGAAAGGTCTCAGTATGATATGTTTGGGTCAGAATTTAGGGTTGTTGGCCATATAGTCAAAAGCATTAGTTCAGTCTTTAGAGATATATGAACCATGTCTGAAATGTGACCTGTCGCAGTGGTATTTTAAGCTTTTCACTTGTGTTTGTGTGTCTGTAAAATGCTATAAATTATACCCATCTCACAAGCTTTAGGTAAGAACCAGATGAAGACTGGAACACTAAACATTAAGCCAGACACACCAGCTTGTGGCACATACGTAACAAGATGTTAATGTTATGAGAACTTGATGGAATTTTTATGATGGCCTTAAAGCACCAAGTTAAGGCCCTGGTTGGTACCTCCGTTGGTTAGAGCGGCATCCTGATACATGTAGGTTGTAGGTTTTATTCCCTGGCCAGGGCACATAAAAGAGTCAACCAATAAATGCATCAATAAGTGGAGCCACAAATCAGTGTTTCTCTTTCTCTCAAATCAGTTTGAAAAAGATTAAAATTAAAAATAACTTTTAAGCCCACCAAGGTGATATCCATTATTAGTAAAAAATCTTAAGCCATAGGAACTCCCTTATCTTTGGCTAGAATTTCATAACAGGAGAGTAAATGAAAAAGTTAAATAAAAGAAAAAAAGTAGTTTCAGGCTGTTGGTGAGCTGAGTAGAAAGCACAGCAGTATGGAGATGAGTACATTTTTACAAGATCATTGAATGAAACAAACACACAGGCACTAATGGAGAACAGCTACTTCATGTCCAAACCTATACATTTAAAAAGTGGTTAATTTTTAAAAGTCATCCTATAAAGGAAGATTCAAAGCCTTTTTTAAAAGGTTATCATTATTTAAGGGGAGGTTAATTTCCTGTTAAAATAGCCCGGTCGTCCTGGTAAATGAGATGGGCCACCGGAAGACAGCGTGCATCCCTGGAGCGCGGGTGACAGACAGTAAGATCATCGCTACCAGGCAGTGTAAGTGAGTTCAGGTCAGACTTCATGACATTACGACGGATAAATTTTGGCAAATTGGACCTAGGGTAAAAGTGAAACTTTAATGTCAAATTCAGATAACGGGGAGAAGCACACTCAGGCGTGAGGAGTCAGTGCAGGACTTGCGGGAAAGGCAAGTCAAAGAATTGGAGTGGAGACCACTGGACCAAGAAGTCTTAGTGAGTTTTGGACCTGAGATCTCGGCGGGATTTCTCTGTGTTTGCTCGGATGCTGAAAATGTCTTGAAGAAATCCCCAGGGCTTGTGAAAGAAAGACACTGTATTGAATTTTAAATGATGTTGCAAGCCCACGAGGATGAGGAGCTTGTAAATCTGGCTGATCAAAAGAAATGCATGTTTTTAATCGAAACCCAGTGGCTGATGCGAGGCTGGGACAGTGTGCTTGTGATTGGGGCTGGCTTGGGAATCCCTCTCAGAATGGTGGTCCCTGAGCCAGCATCTGTCCCTGCGTCATGCGCTGGGTAATCGGCATTTCCTCTCCCGGGCATTTTCCAGGTGGGCTGGAAGCATGCGCTAACTACTTCTACTCTCCTTGGGAGGTGGGAAGAAGTACCGGTGTCAGTCAGAACCTTCCCCGTGCAAGTGCGGAGAAACCTAACCTGGCCTGGTTAGTGAGGGCCAGGGCTGTGTCTCCCAGAACCTCAGCGTTCAAGGGTCAGCCGAGCTTCAGACACAGCTGGGACCAGGCTTGGCCTGGGTTCCTTTTGTTCTGCTTCTCCTTGTGTTGGCTTCCTTCTTTGTGCAGGTCTTTCTCTGCTGAAGCAAGATGGTCCCTGCGCTCCAGGTCCACCTGTTTATAGCTGAAAAGCCCCTGTAGGAAGGAGAGCCTCCATAATCCAACAGGTCTCTGAACCGGCTGAGTGATTCCAGTCACCTAAGCCTGAACCAGGGCACTGGGGTGGGGCGAGGGGCGGGGCGGGGAGGGGCATATGCTGCTCGGTCTGGCCTGCGCCATTGGTCCCCTCCAGACAGAGCTGGATCTGGTACTATCACATAAATCCAGGCTAAATACGGTAAATTATTGTGCCTCAGTTTTCCTTTTAGCCGTCTAGACATCTTACCTCTCATCATCTCAAAGAGGGCCAGGTGTACTATATTGTTAGTGTTTAGCCAGTCAGAGAGTTTAGTGGAAAAACACTTGCATGAGTTGCTGCAGCCTGACATTCAGTCCCAACCCTGTGGCTAAAAGCTTGGGAGATGAGTATAAATAAATTTCCTAGGACTAAGTTTCCTCCTCAGAAACCAAGCACAGTTGGCCTGGGATGTTGTTGCGAGCCCCTTGTTGCTGGAAAAGGTCTGTGTTTCAGGATCATGGCTCACCTGTGAATGGTTTCCTGTTGTGCTCGTTTCATAGACGGCGTGTAAGACTGTCCGCGTTGTCTGACAGGGCGTCAGCAGTGGCGGAAATGTTCTGTGTTGTCATCACGGTAGTTTCTAGCTACATTGGGTGCTGGCCATTTTAAATGTGGGTAGTGTGACTAAGAAACTGCTTTTTTATCTTATTTTATTGTAATTAATTTAAACTTAAATGGCCACATGTACCAAGTGTCTACTCTATTTGACGGCTTAGCTCTAGATTAATGGCCTAATGTACTTGCATGGATTTTAGATGAGTGACAGTGGAAGGTGACTTAATTCTTGGTGTCCTGCGCCTTTAGTAAGTTGATAATGGTGCTTTTCATTCATAATTTGTAGTTTAAATAAAAAGCACTCCGATTGCAACAAGTACAGACAGACAGTTATCGGCTACCCACCCCCAACCAAAGAGAAGTGTGTGCTGGCGGCGATGGCCTTAGTTTTTGTGCTTCCTCCTTTACCTGCCTGCCAGGTGGTGTGAGGCAATGGAAAGAAGGCTTAATTAGAAGTCAGAAGTTTTGGGTTCTGGTATTGGTTCTGCCAGTAACTATCAGGTGTATGACCTTTGGCTAGTCATTTCTTCTTCCAGGGCATGAGTTTTCTTATCTGGAAAATGAGGGGGTGGGATTAAAATGTTCTCTAAATTTATTCCAGATCAAAGTTTCTATGATTCTAAGTGTTTCCTTGGTTCTTGTGGCCAGGATGGCGGCTGGAAGTGTCTCTGGGCGGTCACTGAGTGTAAGTGAATGTGGCTGAGAGAACTGGGGAGCTGCCCTGGGCCCTTTCTGTGTATGAACAGTGGAGTGTTGTGGCCTTTTTCAAATTCCCGTTGGGACTGACAGAATCCTGTGGGAAGTCAAGTTCTGCAGTATTGCTTAGTGTACTAATCAAAGATAAAGCTAGACGAAGAAAGGGTAACAGGTAGCATTAAGCAACACATGCTCAATTTAAATGTTCGTGGAACCTGACATGCCTTGGTAGGTAACTCCTGAGCTGGAGGTGAGGTAAAGGCTTGGGGGGAGGGGGTGTGGGTAAGATGGCCACAGTGAAGAATATCAAGTGAGGGACAAAGAGGAAGGTTGTTGGCCTGTGAGCATAAGTGAGTTTGAGAAAAAGAGTTAATCCGGTAGAACCATAGCCAGGACTGCTCAGTGAGCCTGAGGAAGGGAACGCAGAGGGAGGAGCTTTCTTTGGTGCTCAGGGAAGCGAGGGTGAAGGAGGGCTGTGTGAAGTGACTTACCTGCGGAAGGCTGGGATTTGAAGGAGGAGATGAAGCGCAGATGAAGAGCAAGAGGAAGGAAAGAGCATTGGCCGGGTCTGTAAGAGCAGGTAGGAGGATGGGAAGTGCCCCATGTCCCAAGGGCAGTGTGGGGTGGTAGGGAGGCGGGGGGGGGGGGGCGCGGGGGACCAGGCAGAGGCTTCACCGGGGCTGCTGGAAACATGATGTTGAGTGAGATTTAATGTTGATGTTCAATAGGGACCTGCGCTGACTGTGTGCTGACCGTGTGACAGGCGCAGAGGTGAGCCGTGCCAGTGGCTTCTCACTCGGAAGCACACCTGCACCATCCCCACAGGGTGTTTACAGTGGCATCTTGCAGCTTTATTTTTATTGTTTACTGTCTTTCTGTATGTTTGGGAACAATCATCTCCAGAGATTTCATTTAAAAAAAAAAAAAAAAAAAAAACTTTTAAAGGTTTTAATTTCATTTTTCTAAACTCTTATGTAATTATTTAAAATTATTCTACCAGCACCATAAATCAGAACTTTTCCCATTCTATTGCCCAGGAACATTTATGACCTGTTTAGACAGTTTTGATTTATAGGTTTAGGAAACAAGAATATAGAAACCATTGCCAGGTTTTAATTTGGAAATTCTTGAGCCACGTCTGTTTCTACAGAGAAAAGAGTGCTGGTGGGAGAGGCGAGACCAGGGAGGCGGGTTCTGCACAGTGAGGTGCAGGGGAAAGAGGCACAAGACCCCCCAACCTGGTCCTGCTCCTAAAGGAGTCACCGGTGTTTCTCTCACATGACCTTTAACCTTTCTGGACACTGTTCCAACTGCTGGTTCAGGTGCGGGATCCTGATTCCGAGTTATTTAACTCCACTTCCCCCGAGGGAAGGAGACCTCAGCAGGGCCTTCGGGGCTGTGTGTGGATGAAGCAGGCCGCTCACTCACTCACTCACTCACGCCCGGAGAAGAGTGGCTTCTGAAGCACCCACTAGGTTTCAAGCACCATAGAAGGTGCAGGCGAGGTGCCTGGGGCCGCACTGAGGCGCTGCCTTCGGCCTGCACAGTGCGTTAGGAAGTGGACCGTCCTGCAGCCAGAGAATGAGATGGAGGGAGGGAGTGTGCGTGGAGAAGGAGGGGGAAGAGTTGGTCTGGGATGAAGAATCGTGATCTTTTTAAAAGCTTCGCAGCTAAAGTTCTGGGTCACAATGAAAAAGGTGTAAAATGAGGATGAAAGCAAGGCCCAGACCGTTGTGGGACCGAGAGTGCTACCTGACAGCAGTTCAGGTGACGGGTAGGTAGTTCGTGACCGTGAGTCAGGAGGAGCCGGTGGGACATGGTGGGGCAGGGGCTCCAGGACCCTCGGCTGCAAGCACGGAGGAGAGGCCTCGAGACCCTGCCCGCCTCTGGACTGGACCCATGGCGCCCGTGTGGCCAGGCCCATTTCCGATGCCGCGTTAGCGGGACGGTGGCTGGCCGGACGGAAGGCCTGTACCTAGATCACACGGCACATGCTGCCTGTGTGTTCAGAAAACCCAGAAACCATTAGCGCTTTCAGGGGAAGGAGTGCGGCTGCGGGAGGCAGGCAGTCTCTGAGGCACGGGCCTGAGTAGCTTCCAGGCTCAGGAGGAGCCATTCCCGGGACCAGGGATGGAAAGAGGCATCAGGCCACGCAGCTGTGTCCTCCGCTTCTGGAGAAGAGGGTCAGCTGGCTGCTGGACTGCGCAGTGCCCAAGGGGTGGGCTGTGGCCTTCCAGGGGCTCCCCCTCCAACCCCGCTTTCGCCTTCTTGGCTGCATTGGGCAGTAGGTTCCCGGGGGAGAGCAAAGGGCAGCGCAGACCTGGAGCAGGGAAAGCCTCCTGCCCCCAGGCTTGTCTCTGTCAGGAGTCTTTCCTTCGGGCAAGATGGGCGAGACAGACGGGAGAGAGATGACTTTTTAAGTCTGGACAGCCGTCTGCTTTTAGTAGGTACGTTGTGTTGTACTTAGTGGCTCAATCTACTCAGTTATGCAATCTAAGTTAATGTGTGGAAAGCTTGAGTCATAGTTGTATCCAGTTTGTTTCTTTAGTCAAAGAATCTGGTCCTGGATTGCTGTATCGAGTGCATTTTCTTGCATATGGGGTCACTCCGATAAAGTTGTCATCAACAAGAGTCGGGCCCTAAATATTGAGACACTTCCCTTGTCCTCGCATGTGCGTGTCACCCGTCGAGATGCCGCGACTTATCGTGGACTTGGGTGCCTTTTCTTTCCCACTCTGCAGTGTGTATTGCAGGTTGAGAGAGAACAAACAGTACAGAGTTCGCCTCTTGGAGCTTATAGTTTAGAGAAAATATGTGCTTGAATAATAAATGAAGTGTGAAGGAAGGAAAGAAGGAAGGAGTGAGGGAGGAAGGAAGGGAAGGGAGAAGGAAGGAGGGAGGGCAGTGAGGGAGGAAAGAAGGAGGGAAGGAAAGAAGGAGGGAGGTGGGAGGGAGGAAGGGAAGGAAGGAAAGAAGGAGGGATGGAAGGAGGGAGGGAGGGAGGTGGGAGGGAAGGAAGAAAGGAAGGAGGAAGGAAGAGGAAAAGAGAAAAAAGGGAAAGGAAGGGTGAAGAGAACATTAATTCATTTATATATTTATTCATTCGTTTATAAATTCATCAAATACTTACTAAGAGGCTGTTATGTACAGGGCACTCTTCTTTTTTTCAGTCTTTATTCTATATTATATATGCCCCCCTTTCTCCCCATTGACCCCTGCTAGCCTGCCGCCTCTCACCACCCTGCTGTCTGTGTCCAGGGTTATGCATGTATGCATAGGAGTTCACTGGTTGATCTCTGCCCGCCCACCCTCCTCTGGCGGTGAGGGGATGCTGGAAGGGGGCGCGGATGTCGTAGGAGGTGGGGACCCAGCCGCCCACATTCGTGCCCTGGAGGGCCAGGCTGGTTAGGGAGTGGCGCGTGTCCTGGTGTGTGTTTCTCTCGAGGAGGATTGCCTAATGGAGGAGTACTTTTTGTTTAAACTTCCTGTGGCTTTTCTCTCCTTTTGTATGCCACTGAGTTTCATAGAATCTCAGGACTTCAGTTGCCCTTGTGGCCCCACTTAGTGCAAAAGGAACCGTGAGCTGCGGGCACCCTGCGCTTGCCTTGTGTGGAGGCGGGTCCTCTTCCTGCGTCTGTTCTCCTTCCTAATTAGGACAGATGCCCATTCTCTCACCCCGACCCCTGGGCCCCTGCTCCCCAGCATTCTGCTGGTGGCTCCCAAGCCTGGTTGTGGCACTCAAAACTGCAGAGGTCCATCCTCCACACCCTGCGCCCAGCCTCCAGCGGGGGAAAAGCCAGGCCACTGGCTTGAGAGCATAGAAACACACAACCTCAACTCCAGACGTCGCGAGGCGGGAGCTGGTTCCGTGGACATGGTGTGGGTCAGGGACAGAGAAGCAGGCAGAGGGGATAGGAAGGGAGGAGATGGAGGGAAAGAAGAAAGGCCCTTTCCTCTGAAGGGAGGAAGGCCAGCACCGATGCGATGGCCCAGCCTCAGTGAGTCCGCAGCCCCAGCGCTAAGGCTCCGGTGAGGTCCCTGTGGATGTTTCGCATGCTGTTCCCCACCTTCCCTGCCAAGCACCAGGCCTCTCACTGTCCTCAAATGTCCAGCAGGATCCTTGTCTTAGTTTAGAAGTGCTCGTATCCCCTTAGGCCGAGAAGGGAAACCCTCTTTAAAAAACAAACAAACAACAACAACAAAAACCCTCACATATTTTTATTGATTTCAGACAGAAAGGGATAGGGAGAGAGAGATAGAAGCACCAGTGATGAGAGAATCACCAGTGGGCTGCCTCCTGCACACCCCCCCACTGGGGATTAAGCCCACAACCCAGGCCTGTGCCTTGACCAGGAATTGAACCCTGACCTCTTGGTTCTCAGCTCCATGCTCAGCCATTGCGCCACGCCCTCCTCTCTGCCCCCCGCTCCATGTGTCTTCTCTTTAATTCAGCAAATGCTCAGATGCTTGTGGTTCCAGGCCACGACCTCTCTGGGCACTAAGAGAGTCCCATGCCTTACCTTGGTTAGTGTGAATGTTGGAAACTTTGCAAGGAATCTCAGAATCAGCTCCTGGTTGTTACACCAGGTGGGAAATTGTGAGTGCATGCAGAGCCCCAGACGCAATGGCAGCTGGCTGCACCGAAGGCTTTCCTTCCCGGAGACAACAGTAGCAAAATATCCCAGACGAGGGCTGCCGATTCCACACATTAGACCTCATGTTGACCAGGCTCCCTGTCCTCATGAAGGATGGACAGCCACTTAAATTGATGAAAAATAACTGATTACCATGTGAGCAGGACCTTTCTATACGCATCTTCCCAAGACCAGGCTGATTAGACCTCAGAAGGCGTCGCTGTCTCTGAGATGCATGCTTGCTTCCCAGTTTCCCTGGAATCCATCCTGCACATTGCCCGTGACTTCTCCCTGCTCTGGCGACGTCAGAGCCCACCAGGGCACCTCCCGCACAAAGCTGCTCACTTTCCTGTCCCTTTCCAAAGTGAGACCCACAGAAGCATGGCTTGGGAGGTAGGACCAGAAATTCAGAAGATGACTTGGTGGGAACAAGATGGTGGAGAGAAGACCACAGATGGTCAAAGGAGAGGGAACGGTCACAGGGCAAAGGTCACGCAGGTGTCTGGAGACCAGGTGGGCTTAGAGCCGCAGCTGCAGCAGTGCCTTGCCTGGCATGACTTCCTCCTGGGCACGAGGTGTGGTAGTTCGCGGTCTCAGACCTAGAGGGGATCAGAATAAGGCTTTTAGGTTGTCTTCCCAAAGCATTTTTCCTTCCTCTCTTTGTTCCCTGCCTTAACCATTGACAATGAGAATTGTGTCCAAGGTCCTCGAGTTCTAAAATTCTATTTATATTTTTTAAACTGTATTCCTGGTAGGTTTTTTGTAATCCTCACCTGAGGATATGTTTTTATTTATTTTTAGA